>CANYCX012444649.1:0-18762 GCA_948193385.1 Breynia disticha f. nivosa | reverse complement strand
GTCGAAACGAAACCGCGTTCTATGGTTCCACTCCGCGTACTGCCTTATTCCGAATAATAAATTTTTATTTATTTATTAATTTTATTTATCTAATTCATTTCCCAATCAACCTTATATCAACCATACTTAAATCTTATTTTTTTAATTATCAAATTAAACGTCATTTATTGACGGAAAAAAAATTTCAGAATGTTACCATTCTCCCCCTCTTAGAAAATTAATTAAAAAAAGTAAAGAAAATGAAAATAATAATAAAATAATAATACTGTAATGAAAAGCTCATTTGAAGAGTTTCACCTCCTAGAATTATAAAGAAAGTAATAAAATAATAAAATAAAGTAATAATAAGTTATATGAAGTGGTGGAATCGCCCAGAAAACATTAGAAGAAGAAAGAGAGAGAGAAAAGCGTGGAAAGAAACAGGAGAGAGAGGAGAGAGATTCTAGAGAGAGAAAGAGCGGTATCGGGCTAGGAAACGAGTTCACGATATAGAATCGATCGTAATCTCGAGCTGAAACTTATCGATATAAGAAAAACAAGTAAATTTTGAAGTTTACCGTAAATTTTTACGAGTTTTAATATTGAAGTTATCATATAATGGAGTCTAAATTAGAAATTAAGCTAAGAACATGTTTTGAGATATTAAACCAATCGTAGTTTCGAGCCGGGAATTTAGTGAGTTTATTCGTCAATTTTTCTGAGTTTTATTATAATTGTTTCGAGTTTATTCGTAATAGAATTAATTAATAATTAGAGAATTGAGTTTGAAATTGAGATAGAAATATGTTATAGTGAGTTATTAATGATTTAAATAACGATAGGAAAATTGTTTGGGTTTCGGCTAGGGTTTGTAAAATTGAAAAGCAAATGAAACGAATTTGATAGAACATGCATATAGCTTAGTTATTGACTTGAATGTGATTAGATAAATGTGAATTGTTGTTTAGGACGACAGGTTAGGCGTGGACAGAGTTCGGACTCACATTTGGAGTACATGAGTTAGAGCTGAGTATATCTCACTATTTGGCTATATTAAATGAATGATTATATATTTATCGTCGAATGAATTACGAATGATATTGCGTATATGAATTGATTATATATGTATGATTATGAATGGAATGCGAATATGATTTCCACGTACCTATACGAAAATGAAAATGAAACAAAAATGAAAGTGAAACGAGATGATGATATATGTGCGTACTTACATGGTTACGATATGTGATATGTAAAATAAAAAAGGAATCATAGATACGATACAAATGAAACAGGTACGCAAAACGAAAAAGGCATATGAAAAAGGTACGTGAACGTGTTTATGTTTTCATATGATATGTGATATGATATGTGATATGGAAAGGTGATAAATGATCGATCATTATGAGACGGGAGTAGGGAGAAGGAAGTTAGGTCCACATGAAAAGGAGGTGGAAAAATATTTTCAAAACTAATAAGGAGACAGAAGTTAGGATTTATTATGAACGAGAATGTTCAATTCAAACATATACGAATCGAGATCAATATAAGTTAAAAAGAAAATGCAAAGGAAAATGAAAAGGATGAAGAATACGTAAATATGAAATGAGATTTATTGATGTGTTATATCTGTATTTTACTAAACGAAACTGATTAGAGAGATTAGTTCGTATATATGACTGTTTACTTGATATTATAAAAATGAATTAAAGATTACTCACTAAGCCCGCAACTCACGCAACTACGATGTTTGTTTCAGGTACAGGTATTCGCAAGGACAGACTTTTGCACTAGCAGTGTCAGAGTTTTCCTTTTCTATAGGTTGGACAACAGCTGGCCGATCTACTTCTCTCTCTTCTGCTAATGCCATTAGGATCTGTTGCATACATTTTGCATATGATGATATGTTGTTATATGGTTTGTATATTATGTTTGGGATTGACAGAAGATGAGTTTGATTACTTACAGTCTGTTATGTTAATATAGTGATATGTTTATATTTGAGGTTGAGTTGTTGAGATTAACCTGATGATTGAGGTGTATGTTATAAAATATATGATTGCGTGTTTGAGAATTATTGATATTGCTGAAATTGATTTGCAGGAATGCAATAGGTATATATGGCATATCCAAATTATAGTCGTTATATAGCAGTTCTACGTAAAGTATGGACTTGCGTAATAAAGAATAAAGAGCGTATTAGCATAACAGAAATCTTAATCCATGGATGTGTTAACTAATACGATCGATATTCTGGGAATATAACGGAATAACGGAAATTGGAATATCCAACCTATTGGTATGAAGTTACTTTACATAACTAAAAGTTAAATAAGGAATAATGAAAATGATATATATGTGAATGATAAGAAAATTTTTTAAATTATACGTGGTTAACATGGTAATTAGAATAGGATGTTTTAAGGGCTAACCCCTGTCCCTCAACTGAATCTCTGGACTCTGCAATGTGAACAAGTGATACATCGTCTTTCGGCTCCATCTGTTAGAAAAATCACAAGTTCCAAAATCATTTCAAAGTTTCAAATCACATAGAAATTGAAAATCATTGGTACAGTCTGTAGAGAATTTAATCCCTGCTCTGATACCACTAAATGTGGAACTCAATTTTACAAACCATTTTCCTTGATAAACAATATAATTTGAAAAAATGATATGAAATCAAATCTATAAATTGAGGAGATATAAAAAAATATATACACGCTCATTTATAAAATCCTCAGCCCAATCTCTTATTAGTTTCAAAAATCAAAACACAAGCGGAAGCTGAAAGCGTTTGAAAACAAATCAAATGCAAACTTGTGTGTATATAAAAATATGTACAACATATGTACAACCCAAAAATTAAAACTGAACCCTGGAGCTTGACCTCAGGCGTAAAGCTCTGGTACTCTGATCACCTTTGTCACTGTCTAGTAATAGTAGCTACCTAAGATCTGCACATCATTTAAACAAATACACGGGGTGAGTATTTAACATACTCAGTAAGTATCTTAGCTTTATTTAGATAAACTGATGTGTAGGAGAAAAATATAAGTCAGCAAGAGGATGTGCATATCTTCTTTCTCCCTATGGCATCACAGTATACCAGTAAAAACATATTCACACAGAATTCCAATCACATAGATAATCTCACATAATCTAGCACGCAGCTCAACAATCTACACAAGATTAATCACACAGATATCAATAATAGCAAGTTCACATAGAATTTCAATAAATATATAGCAATATCAAGATCACATAAATCAAACACAGGATAGCACACATCAATCACGAACCACACAAGTTCTATATCACACAGAAATCCATACCATAGCATTTTAATCACATGAATGCAAATGTATGCAATGCTAATGCAAATTCACACAGGATGTACCCGGGTTTTGTCCTCTGTTCCACACAGGAGAGGATACCTCTGTACCACACAAAAGAGGTTTAGCACACAGCCTAATACAAAAAACACATAGCACGTTCAGGACAGCACACAGCAAGTCCTTATCCATACAGGAAATCCACATAGGAATAATAATAGCCACACATGCCTCGTGTCACACAGATGCTTATGCAATGTGTGAATGAATGACATTCGTATCAGCACACCGCACAACTCACATAGTACAGCTCACATAGAGCATATAGAATACCACATAGGATCACATATATCATGCTTTCTATTATATCATTCATAGCACATAGTAATCGAACAAAGAAAACATATCAATATCTCACACAGAGTACATTTCACAAAAAACCATACCACACAAGTATATCAACCTCATGTCAACCATTGATTCAATAATCAATTAAGAATCATCCATATGACAATCATATATCAACTCAGCAATATATATCAATCATATATCAACTATGAATCAATCACATGTTTCTCATAATCAACTAATACAACTAGCCAAAGAATACACCATCATCATTCATATCAAAGATGAATCAACAAGATAAGAAATTCAATTCAAGCTTCCACATATTTATCAACATTGAAGCAATCTCTTTTCTTAACCAAATCATCTTTTAACTTACTAGAATAGATAAAATCAACTCGAAATCAACTACTCACACATAGCTTATATGATCGTTTCATATCATCTCAATGTTCTTTATCACAAAGTTTCCTAATTCATTTACATTCTAGCATGCCATAATTCTCAACAATTTTCCAACATCATAAGCCACTTATATATACATATAGAAGCTTAGAAAACTTACCTCGAAAGAGCAAAGTCGGCAATGTCAACACGGAATCAATCTCCGTTCAATCGTCATATAGATCCTCCTGTAAAAAATTAAATATATACATGTCATTAATTAACTCTTTTCATATTGATTCTAGATATATAATCATTAAACCATCATTATAAACCTTAAATCATCCATTCTCACAACTCTCCTTCATAAACCCTTCTTCCTAAAATCCATCCACTTACTAATTCACATATCATAAATCATATACATGACATTAGCTAAGTTTCTTTCTCTTCAATACATAAATTTGCAGCAGCAAATTCAGTTTAAACTCATCCAACTATCATAGTTCAAAGGATAAACCTTCATACATGTTTACCTTATGAACTTAGCATGAATTCTTACAAGAAATGTGTTGATTCTTGCTAAATCACTTCCCTCACTGAAGAACAAAGCGTTTTCTCACTTCTCTGTCCTTCTCTCAAGTATTTTCTCTGAATATTTAATTAAGAGAGTTTCTTGAAACTTCTTGCCTCTTCATTCGAATGAACTTATACTTTTTCCAGCAATCTATAGAGTACGCGTGGGGGGAAGTGATTTACGTGGTCGTGTCGAGGACGCATTCATCATTCCATCATCTGTTCTTGGCAATTTCAGATTTTCCTCCTTTTTCTTGATTGTTTCACAACACCCTTATATCAACCTTTGATCAATCTTCATGTACTTATGTTTAAGAATTTATTTTTCTTCGTTTTAATACAAAAAATATTATTTTCATTCGTCAGTTCCCTAAAACAAATTCCAGGGTGTTACATTTTGTCTTAAGGAAGAGAGTGCTTGGTGAATCACTTCAAAAGGGCAAGGTAAGCTCTAACTTTATGTTGATTCTTATGAGATTTTGAGTCTAGAGTTTGGGAAATGGGTGCATTTTGGATGGCTTATGGTTAATGGAGGTATTGCGTATGGTTTAGGAACTAAATAATGAGAAATGAGAAGAGATTGAGATTTTAGGGTCTAGGTAAATTTGGGGGTTTTGATAAATAAGAATGAGAAGGTGAAATTGAGGGATAATATGTGTTTAATATGAAAAAAATATGACGCCGTAAATTTCGCATGTGCCTGCACGGAAAAGGACGTTTTTTGTTTTTTTTTTTAAATGGATCTATGAAATTGTTGTACGTTTCAATTTTAATTAAGAATTTCGCGTACAAAACAAACGCAAGTGACCTTTAATTATGCGTGGCGGGAAGTGATTTACGTGGTCGTGCCGAGGACGTATTCATCACTTCCATCACGTGTTCTTGGCAATTTCAGATTTTCCTCCTTTTTCTTGATTGTTTCACAACACCCTTTTATCAACCTTTGATAAATCTTCATGTACTTATGTTTAAGAATTTATTTTTCTTCATTTTAATACAAAAAAATATTATTTTCATTCGTCAATTCCCTAAAACAAATTCCAGGGTGTTACATTTTTTCTTAAGGAAGAGAGTGCTTGGTGAATCACTTCGAAAGGGCAAAGTAAGCTCTAACTTTATGTTGATTCTTGTGAGATTTTGAGTTTAGGGTTTGGGAAATGGGTGCATTTTTTATGGCTTATGGTTAATGGAGGTATTGCGTATGGTTTAGGAACTAAATAACAAGAAATGAGAAGAGATTGAGATTTTAGGGTCTAGGTAAATTTGGGGGTTTTGATAAATAAGAATGAGAAGGGGAAATTGAGGGTTAATATGTGTTTAATATGGAAAATGTGACTTAATTTGTGTAGGAGGTAATGTTCGAAACCCCAATCAGAGTTGAGCCGAGAGCTAACTTCGCAGAGTTCGAGGTTAGTGCATCGAATCACACTTACCTTAGTATGTCTTGCATTTGTATGGTGAAGTATGCTTGGCTAAGTATGTATTGTGGTAAATGTTAAAAATTGTATTATGTGCAAAGTAGGAAAATGATGAAATGTGTGATTAATGAATGGTTGTTTGATTGATTTTGGTTTGGTTATGAGGTATTCAAAATGCGTTAATGATACATGTATTGATGAACTTGATCCATGTTTGATTTGATGACAGTGAGTGTCATGTCAAATTACGAATGAAATGATTAATGATGAAGTTGATGGAATGATGAATATGATGCTTTGTGGATTATAAATTGATGACATTGTTTATTATGTTGGATTATGGATGAAATGGTAATTGATGTGTTATCATTTTGGAATAATGCATAAGAATGCATGAAGCATGAAAATGGTGAAATGTGGTTATATTTGCATTCATGATATGATGACATTTCATGAACATGTTTGTGTGTTCATGTGAGGTAAGAATGATAAAAAGGGGAGTTTCCCAAGAGAGAGATAGAAAAAAGGGAGTTGCCCAAAACTAATTGGAAGAGTGAGAGCTCTATGATATTGATAAAAAAAGGGAGTTACCCAAAGAAAAAAGAGCAAGAGCTCTATGAGAATTGATAAGAAAAGGGAAGTTTCCTAAATTTGAGGAGAGAGATCTCTCAAAGAAAAATGAAAAGAGAGCAAGAGCTCCCCGGCCAAAAGAGTTGAGTCAACCCTGAGGTCATTTTGTATGTTAATTCATTAGTATACGCATTGGACATTCATTTGCATTTATGTGATATAGTATGTTAATTGTGATTATAAATGTTATGTGTGGATGAAATGCAATTGACATAAGGATTATGCAAATGAATTTCTTGAGTGATTTGATTGACAAAATTCTTAAGAGAAGTTGTGAGATGGTTGAAGTGTAAATGATATGTGAATGTGATGTGTGCGTTGATTGAATATTGAGAGTGCTAATGGAAGTATATAGCTTGTGTATTGTGAACACAAAATAATTGGTAAAGAATTAATGAAAACATGTTATGTGTTGAGTGTATGGTTGAGTATTAGGTTATTGTATGAATTATAAATGGGTAAGGATATTATGATGTATGGTAATTAAATGGGTTCTGAGTATATACTTGTGGGTATGTTGTGTGTGTTGAAATAATACTAAATGTGCTGAAATCTAGAAACAGTGGGTCAAAACGGGCTGGAAAACAGGTAGCACAACTCGTTTCACTTCCAGCGAGTTCTAGTGAGGTGGGAGCGGGTTCAAAAACGGTTTTCCTAAATTGTTCGGTCCTACTAAGTTGGACAGATTGTCGAAACGGTTGGGAAACGGGCTACCCAGGTCGTTTCGCAGACCATTTCAATTAAATATATAGTGAAAAGCATAAGATCTACAGTAAAAAAATAGTATCAATAAATGATGTAAAGAAAAGGAAAATTAGGTAATTAGGAGAGATAGAACTCCACATACGACTATGTACCTAAATCACTTAAAGAACAATTATCTATGCATTAATTACCTCGGTAAGTATTGTAGTTGTAATTACTGGGTATTTAGTTACTTATGATGCATGTGTGTTTGTGATAAATGTGCAGAGCGACAGTAACATGCAGTGGGACCACATTTTCGGAGGTTGCTAGCAGTGCGATACTAGATACGAGGTTGTGGCTCCTAGCTTTTGGTTTTACTCCTTTTGCACATCTATACAAATTTTAGTATAGAAAATGATTTACATACGATTATTTGTAAATTGATTTCCATTACTTCCGCATTTGCTTTCATAGCATTATTTTGTATAAGACCGAAAAATGGTCAAGCTTTTAAATGATGTATTTGTTCATCTTCTCTTCTCTCTCCTACTTATTGGATGTTTTTAAAAAGAAAAAAGTGGCTGCCAAAATTCTATGATTTATTTGAAAAATGAGCTTTGCATTTTGGGCACAACAGTGCCCCTTCAATAATCGCTTCAATTGTTCGTCTTCGCCTTCTAAAAAAGACATTAGCAATTCATTCGTAAATACTATGCATTCTAAAATCATTTATTTTTGTCTTTTGAGCATAAAGTTCACTCTTTTTTCTACCCTAACCACTTTTTATGTAGATCTACAAGTCTTCCTAATGCTCACACATGGTTCCTTCCACACAAAGTTTCCTCCTTTACTCATAAACCCTATGTCTGTGACCCATTTCTTTTCTCCAATTCTTTACCACTTCAAGTTTTCACCTTTTTGGTTTTCCTAACTCTTTCTAACACTTTCAATCATCCAAAACTCTCCTTTCACTCCACATTCTCATATACTCTCTCTTTTATCATAAAATTCTATCTTTATTCTCTACACCCACACAAACCCTAAACCCATTTTCTTTTTATTACCCTACACACATATTCTTTGTTAAAGCAAAATGAAAGCATCAAAACTCACTCTTTCCCTTTTTCTCCTTTTTCTTACCCACAACACTCAACAAGTTAGATTCCTTACCTTGAGTTATATCTTTCACCAACTTATGCACTCCACAATGTCAGATTTTAGCGTTGTTGTTGGAAAAAAAGGGCAGGTAATTGATCTCTTGTCGTTTGGGAAAGGTTTTGGAGGAAAAGGGTCTATTTACTTGGGGTGTTAGGGAAAATGGGTTTGTGTTTTGTGAGATTTTGTACCGTGAGCCCCGTTTTTAAAATGCACTATCACGTCATAAGCTAGGTCGATAACATACTTTACGGTTTGCTCATGTATGTTATTGAACTTAAGCATCATATGTCACTGACTCCAACCTACGTTATCGAGGGTTCATGACAGATAATGTACATTACAAAACCTTGATGTACGCTGCTATTGGACACAATTCTGGGTTCATTTGATAAGCATGATCAACATAGGTTACTCGTATTAATATCATACGTTACTCATCCCACGATGTGTTGTACTTACATATTCTCAACTTGTCTCGCACTTGCGACACACGTGCTTAATTAAAGCTCTTTGAGGATTAAAATTTGAGAGCATTACAAATCACTCTCCAAAATCTTCACAAAACACGCACCAAACAACAGTATTTCAAAAATAGAATCTCCACATATCATTCCTAATAAAGCACGATTACTACTCAAAATCAAATCAACAATCAATTCTGTATTTCTAAATAAAAATATCCACGACTCAAATGTTACTGAATCTATGCAAACAAAAAAATGAGGAAACAAAAACTGCATAAAACGTAGAATTAGTTCAGACTGTGAGACCAAAATATAATTTATAATAAAAGGTACCTATTCACTAATGGTTACCTCATATAATACCCTAATTCTTTCTTTGCTTTTAACATATTAGTCTTAATTGATCATAGCTTCTAACATATTATTAACTTAAATTCATACTTTAAAAATCACAATAATTAAAAACTTTTTTAAATCTATATCATCCCATACATTTTCCCTTTAATTGTTAACCATATATAAACCATGTGTATGTTGAATTCACTTTTAACATGTCTTCAAACACAACTTGTGTTGGTCTAACAGTCCTCACACCATGCCCCCATGCTAGACTAACACGACCCCGTAATACTTTTTACAACCACCTAGTTGATAACTATTTCAGTCTAGAAATTTTTGCTCATAAAAATTGTGGTTGTGATCCATTCCATGCCCCGTATAAAGATGACGCCTTGCCCGTGGCACTTTACACAACCTGTGTTAGACAAACAAAGTATAGAAATTAGGATAGGATTGACAAAATTACATGGAATACGGCTTGTATTAAATGCTTAATTAAGACAATTATTTGACTACTTAATTAAGATAATCTTTCTTGTGTCAATCACTATTTTTACCTTTAAGATGTTATAGCTAACATTGTTGGCACAATTTTATAAAATAGATTCAAGTAAAGATATTCTATATTCTAATATTCTATGAGATGGATAATTTATGTAATTCTCGCGTAAGGTTTCGTCAATTCTTTTAGAAGCATTATGTTGATTGAATCCATATAGTAGTGCTTCTATGATTGTTATAAAGTATGCTCACGTTAATATTTTGTGAGTTTTTGTGTATATTTTAAAATGAGCTTCAATTGTTTGAATGAATTATTGTATGAACTACTGATTTGAGAATAAAATCTAAACTGATAAGATTATAAGAACTAGAAAGCACTGAATATAAAGAATGCTAAACAGTTATTAGTTTGAAACTAATTTTACAAAATAGTCATTAATATTTTTTTCTTCATTCTTAGTTTTAATTTTGATTTATTGTTTTCAAACTTTACGTATTTTTGGGGTTCCATTCGATCAATATGATCTTAGAATTGTAATAGTTATTGAGATCCGATCTAGAAGAAAAAATATTTTACTTCTTAAAACAATTTATTACAAAATTACAGCTATAAAAATATATTTTTTTCTTAATTAACATTATAAAAATAAAAAATATTTATACACAAGTTCGCCCAAGAATTCATAATAGTTAAAGTAAAAGGTGGCAGGAATTTTAAATACAAAAACGATTGTTTCTGTTTGTTCTGGCCGTTGAACACAGTTGATGAAGTGAAACTAATGAAACTAGGCCAAAAATCCCTTTTTCTTTGACCCCTCATTTTTTTTATAATTATTTTTAAAGTCATTTTTAAAGTTTGATTTAATAATAATTACACATAAGTTTTATAAATTATAAATTTAAGTATTTTTTTTTTATATTATAATAATGATATTTTTAATATTTGATCTTATAAATATAATCAATTTTTATGTTAACTTTTGTGAACTTACTTGTTTATTATATATAATATTAATTAACTTTTTGTTAACATATAGTTGTGAACAATTGTGAATATATTTCTCATTTATACGAATTAGTATAAAAAATAATTTTTAATATTGATATTAAAATTTTTTTTTAATATAGCTTGATAATATATTGAACTTTATATCAATATATTTTTGTAAATTTTTGTAAACTTACAAAAATGAATTGATAATTAGTTACTTTTCTAGTATAGTTTGTTTAATTGATATTTTCATAATAAGGAATCACATCATAATAAGGAAGGAATCACAACCGTGTACACTAATTAAATTTTCACCATTTTTTTGTGGTTTTGACTTCATTTAAAAATCTGCTGTACAATTAAAACTCTAACCCACGAAGACTTACATAGCGAAGATTGTATACAATTGAGTTGGTATTTCGACAAAACTCAGAAAAACAGAAAATACAACATATATACGCAGCTTCAAATTCTGCTATCTGAATTGCCATGCTAATTGCTGAGAAAAGAAAGAGCAAACAAATAAAGCTGACAATAGATTTATTTACTGGGTATGACCAAAACACAGAAATATTCACATGTGGTATGGTATGATGGTTTTAGCTTTAATATATACACTTCATCTGCCCAGTGGAGCAATACAAATCAAAAGTCAAGACCAGTGTTTAACTGAAGGGACAAGGAAGGTCGGCCAACTCTGGAAATTGGGGTATCAATTCTCACTACAATTCCTGAGCCCCCAACATTGCCATTCCACTTAGACCGCCCCACCTGCATACATATCCAACACATCCATTTCTATCAAAACAATATTCATTATGAATTAAGCAACAAGACAGTATGCATGCATGCATGCACGATGAGACAGCATTTACAATTCTTCAGCATCAAGGCCATTTGATCTATGTAGTATCCCACTCCTAAATACTAAGTTTAGGAACCATTTGAAAACTCTCATTAAGCTTGTCCACATGTTCTAAAGAGAACCCATTTGAAAACGTCAATGTGTAAAAATTTCTTTACCCCTCAATTTTTTTTTACTAAAGAAAGATAAACCGAAAAGGGAACCAAATAAGGCTTCTCATAATTATATATTCTGTTTAATTACATCATTAACTGTGAAAGTTGGCATTTCAGTAGGTATGCCTCCGCATAAAAGATAATAAAAAAGTTTTTGGGCTTCAATTTAGGGGAGTTATAAAAAGATTTCTACAGAATAGATTGGAGCAGAGACTGTAGAGTTGTAATCGAACTGAGCAGATCTTTGAATCTCGTTAAAATTTCACAAGTTAAAGCTCGAGTCAAGCTTTTTATCGAGCTCAAAACCTTGTTCAAACTCGGCTTGTTTAAAACTCGCAAGCTAACAAGCCTGTTCACAAGCCTTTTAAAAGAGTAGTAAATGAGCATGTTCACGAGTTTATTACAAGCTTGTAAACGGTCTTGTTCACGAGTTTTAATGAGCTTGTTCACCAAGCTGTGGCTCATTTACCCTACTCAATTTATGTTTAAATTGTATCATGCAAATAAATAAAATAAATTTAATAACAAAAATGAAAACTTTACATTAAGCCTAAATCCTAAAGGGTAAGTTAAACTTTAAGAATTTAAATCTTAGAGGATTTAGGATTTAAGGGTTAAACCCTAAAGGGTTAAGGATAAAGAGGTTTAAACACTAAATCTTTACTAATCAAGCTTAAAAACTACTTTTTGCGAGCTTATTCATGAACATACTAGCAAGCTTGTTAGCGAGCCTGTTCATGAACATCTAAACAAGTTTGTTTGCGAGCATGTTCTTGAATACACAAATGAGCATCTTTGCAAGCGTGTTCACGAACACTCAAGACGAGATTGTTGTGAGCTTTCCCGGGCCAAGCTTTGGAGTGTTCAAGCTCGACACATTTACAAATCCAGCCTAATTTTTTGATCAAGCTTGGTTCATTTAGTGACAAGCCGAATCCGAACACCAAGTCGCTCATTTACACCCCTATATGTAAGATAGTATGAAAATACTAAAAGGCATATAAGGTAACTTACAGATACTGACGCAAATACAGAAGGATACTGTGTGAATGCAGAACCACAAATCAGATTAAGCTGCTCATTTACAGAATGGATTAGCTCTGCTCTCAACCCAGGATTGCTCCCTCCAACTGTGGGACATAAACTGAAAGTATATTTGGACCAAGGAAATACAAATCCATAAGAAAACAAGATAAAAAAATGCAAGATACGAACAAGTTACTTTGGTATTTCTATGGCTTCAATGTCACTTATTGATATGAAGCATCAGTCCACTTAGCAAAGTGTAACAAGTTCATTGTTTGGAAGTATAAATTCTACAAACAGGTTCTCTAAGAAGGGGATTCTACTAACTAGCCATGCAAACTAAACTTAGTCTTTCCATTGATTAGTGGTATGGCTTAGTTTTCATTCTTCAGCAATTCAAACAAGTCCAATATGAATCAATTCCATTCCTGACTTAGTGCCATCACTTCCAGAAAAAAAAAAAAAAGAAAAAGAGAAAGAGAAGCAACCTAGAGAAATCATTTGCTAGTAAATAGAAAGTCAAAATATAGCAAAGTGAAACGCCAGTATTGACATTAGCGAAACCAGTCATGGTTTTTCAGATGCAAAAACAACAATTCATTTTCTAAAACAAATAGAAAAAACGAAACAAAAAATTGATTAAATCAAATTCGACAACTATCATACGATACCTGATACCTTTTACTGTTTGATTTTCTCTTAGAGTTTTATGCCAACCAGGTCAAAACCAAACAAAATAAAGTGCAACACAGACAGATTCTAAATTAGAAAGCAGAAAATTAATTTCAACATATACATACGACTTTAGAAAATATATACTTTAGAAAATATCTGTTTTCCAAGTTTCCTATTTCAGAAAACATGATTTTGTTAGTAAATATTATTTTGTATGTTACATTGATTCTTTAAGTACTTTAACAAGAAGCCAAGCAGAACTCGCAATTTCACATTGCATAAATCTCTAAATACTTGCCACTTTTCTAAAGTCAAAGTTAAGAAAAAAAATAGAACTGACAAATAAAAACAGAATTTTATTCGCAACTACTCTCATTCTTAATTTCTCTATTCTAATGTACCACAAGGGAAGAAATAATATTGGGTTTGGCAACACATTAGTAATCATGAAACATATACCTGACTTGAACAGTTGGCCTCACCATGAGACCAGTTCTCTGCCATGCTAAAGCTTGTGTAATACCTAACGAAAAGGACTTATCAGGCCATTGTATCATCGGTGTGATGCGTGTTCCCCATTTATTCTGAGATGTCATATGTCACAGTGAATTTAACACAAGGAAACCACCAATGCAAAGAGAATAATTTGTTCATAAAAATTCAGATTTAATTTAAAAGAAGTACAAGATCAACAAACACTGTTATTTCGAACTAACCTTGTGGGAGAAGCTGAATCTCATTTCACCAGGATATTGACCCTGAGCTTGGAGAAGGCCTCCACAAAGAGGTAAAAATGCACTTGTGGTTAGCCCCTCACCAGCAACGTATGTAAATTGACCATTTGGAAACTGCAGATCTACAAATGACTGCACAAGGAAATGGGGGAGAAGAATGAAAAGACTTAGATTACTCATGTAAGGAACTAAAAACATCAAACAAATAGCATAAAGAAGAGGGAGGGGGTGGAGGGGAAATGAATCTGCATAAACTAAACTGAGCTGATGCTTCCATATTTTTTATAAATTAGTTCATAGTGCATATTTCAGTCATTCGCTTGTGTAATTGATGCAGCTCAAGCTACCTTGATAAGACACCGTAGAATCAGTAAGCAATTAAAAGTCATACTTACACAAGTTAAAGGATTGAGACAAAGCATTGACATCAACAACCACTGTCTGTGTTTTGACCACACAGCTGGGCATAGAGAATGCATCCCATTCTGGAGAAGCACACAAACAAGGAATGAGACATTAGAAAAGAGAAATAATGAAAAGCTAATGCCAAAAAAAACTGCTACGACAAAAATTTGAAATGCCAAAATTTATTACTTTAGGAAGAGATATTGTATAATTTTAAAGGTTATTCATAACCAAATCAATTCGTTGATTTTGCGCATATGAAGAGAAAACCTCCCCTACCTTCCTGTCATAACCATACCAAAGAAGGTGTTGCTTTGAAAGATGAACGGGAAGTAATGTTGAATCACGAACAAACAGCACAGGACCAAGCTGGACAAGGAAGAGGGATGAACGATCATTTCCAGTTGTAGAACTGTTATGTGAGGCTTCTACCCTCCACAGATCTCCCCTAGCAACCATGGCACTGTCTATTGTATCAGTTCTGCTGTCATATGTTGACGTAATATTTACAGTTCCCTGAAGTTATTAACAAAAAAACACAAGCGTACTAAATTTATGAGAATAGACCACTAGAGTTATCAACTTAAAAAATATAAATGATGTCGCAATCATGAGATCTTCTCATTCATGATGGATTACTACCATTACAAACATTCCTTCTGGTTTATTTACACATCAGTGGCATATAATAGAATTAGAACACACCAATGTCACATAACTAGAACACATCACACATTTCTAAATCAGAACTGCCAAGTGCCAAGTGTCTGGATCAGCAGTGAAGAAATTGATTCTACAAATGGAATTCCCAATCGCAAGGCACAAGAGAACAAACTTATGCTAACAAGAACACCAAATATCAATATATAGTGAATCAAATAAAATGATCCCTATTAGCAGGCAGTATATTCAAGTCTACAAATCTCAATTTTTCCTAAACTTTCCAGCACCACAGAATGAGTGAAGGATCATTAAAAAAAATCACCTCCATCAATTCACAAGAAAAATAACTTCCGGCAATAATAAAGCTATCTTAAACAAAGCAAAAACCTACACAACATTCAAGTCCCAATTGCTCATCACGTAAAAAACAAAGCCACAACAATACATGAAATCAAAACCTCTAAACAACGCCAACTAATTACCAATCAGTCAAAATTAAAAATGCCAAAAACCCGATACCTGTTGTTTACCAAGAAGTCCAATTGACTTCAAATTAAATCCACCAACCTCCTCCACAACAACCCCCTCCGAATTTTCGCCACCGCCGCCACTCTCCACTAATCCAAACTCCCTTATCCTCTCACTAACGAAACCAAACTCACCCTCCACACCCAACCCCACTTCCCCTCTCTTCCCATCCATCCTCAACCCTCCCATCACCACATTCTCTTCACTCTTAAACGGAACTGGCAAGCTCCTAAAGAACTGATGCACTACTCCATTCAAACAGGCTCCTAAATCAGCTCCAACTTGCCCTATTCTATTCCCTATATCAAGAATAGCTGAAACACCATTGATACCACTGGTGTCAGCCAAAACATTGAAATCCCTCTTGTTAAAATCCGGTTTTACGGGGAAATCTAGGTCAAAGATGTTGGGTTTGGGAGGATTTGGCCACTGAAAAGCAGGTGGGTTAGTAATTAGGCCAGTGAAACCTTGTGCTAGTTGGTCTGCAAGGTCTCTTCCATGCCGTTGGACCTCTTCCCACGCCTCGAAGGATCGCTCTACTGACATGTGACTTTTATTGGAAATACTAATTCATCAAAGGGTTCTGCAGAATTTGTAATGTGTTTTCTATGGACAATTTTGGAAGATGGGTGATGAATTAAATTTTAAAGAAAACCCACAAAAAAGGATGCAATGATCACTAATTTATCTAAAAAAAAGAAAGAACTAGTAGTTGTTGTGATATGAAGATAGGCACGGAGAGCGAGAGAGAGAACAAGTATGGCGAGGGGAGAGAAAAAAAATTAAACCGATCACTGAAATCAACCCAAATTAAACCATTTTTATTGGTTTTTTTGGCTGTTTGGTTTGGTTGCGGTTTAAAATTTTTCTAACTCACAATGGTTCGGTTTGGTTTTAGGTTGGTAAATTATCAACCTGAATCTAAATCAAACCGACCACTATATAAAATTTATTTTAATAATGTTATATTGTATGTTAATAATGTTTATTAAGTTCAAACTTTTAGGTTTTTATTAAAATTTTAATTTTTATAATTTTATATCTAAAATTATAATTTTAGTATACTAAGAAGCAGAAATATCATAAGTAAAAAAATAAGAAGATTTGAGAGAATTGAATTGAAATTTGCATCTCCTTTCAACATGTCAACCTGACCAATTCAAACCGCTAAGAGTGGTCTAATTTGGTTTGATCTAAAAGAAATTATTGATTTGGTTTGGTTTGTCATTTTTCTAACCCGCTATAATCAATTTGGTCTGAAATCACCTCACAACCCGACCAATGCTCACCCCTAAGTATGGTTGATTCAATAGAGAATTCGGGTTATATTTATTTTATTTTCGAACAAGGATACTCTTTTTTTAACACTTATCATGTTGATACATAATATTTTTATTTAAAATAATATAACTTACGATTTATCATATAAATAAATAAATTTTATTTTTAATAATACTATTAGTTATAATTATATAAATTTTATAATTAATTAATTTTTAGTTTAATTTTAGTATAGATAATATAAATAAAAATAATAGAATCTAACCAAAATTATGTTTTTATATTCATACGAAAATTCTATAGCTAAAAACAAAAATCTCAAAAAGAAAAATTCACTTTAAAAAATAAAATATTAACAATTTGTAATTAATAGATAATTAAAAATTATTAACATAATATTATAAAAATATAAATATTTTAATAAAGACAAAAAATATAAAAAATTAAAATTAAATGCATCTTTTTAGAGATAATAAAATAAAAAATATATTGAAAATAGTGATATTGTTGTAAATTAAATATTTTTACTTATATAATAAATTACAAGTTATATTATTAAAATAAAATGACATGTGTCAATTATTAATAAAAAGTATTCAAAAGAAAATATTCTTATGCTCCGTTTGTTTGACGGAAAATGATTTCATTTGGAAAATATTTTACATGTTTCTGAATTTTATTTTAGAATCATATTTTATTTTTAAACAAAATATTTTTCTATTTAAAATATAAAATTATATATTTTTAGATATTTGAATATAAAATATCATATTAAAAATAATTATTATTTTTTGATAATTTTTAAATTATAATTTTATTAATTTACTTTCTATTAGTACCAAACTAGCAGTTGAACCCGCGCAATGCGTCGAGATATCGTATATCGTGATTATATTAATATAATTGATATAAATTATAACATTTTTTTGATAACTTATTTATGTTAAAAATTTAGGACAAATAATTTGGTTTATTTTTTAGAAATTAAACCATCAATTTAAATCTTCTAAATTCAAAATCTATATACAGAAGATAATAATTTTAAGTGAATCCAAAATTATTGCAACAATAAAATCTTGTAAATGGCACATGTCATTCTTACTTCTAATTTAGTTGGTAACTAGCAGTAGTACTCCCGTCATGTGTCGGGATGTTTAGTATTATTGTAATAATAGTATTGAAATATTATACAAATTATTTTATGTTAAATTATATAAAATAAAATTATTTATATTGAAATAATTAATAAATAAGTAAATATTACGTGCAAAAAATAATTTATTACACATAATTAATGATATTTTATAATAACTAATGATAAAAAGAATAAAATTTGAGAATGAAAAGATATATTGATAGAGTAAGAATTGAACACTGCATAAAAAAAATTTAACATATAAAGTTGAACTTCGATAATTAACAAAGATTATTACTTGTGTCTTCGAAGTTGAAGTTCAATGTAACATTCTAAAAATTTTTCCGGTAATAAAATAACGATTAATTAACATTTAAATGTTAATTATATAAGATATACGGAAGGTTGATATAAGGTTGATGTAAAATAAAAATGATTTAAATTAGAGATAAATTAAATAAAAAAAGGGGCAGACGTGGAGTACGCGC
>CANYCX012442809.1:0-13838 GCA_948193385.1 Breynia disticha f. nivosa | reverse complement strand
AGCACTTTTTCACTCTTTCATATACTAGGGGATTTCGCTTGGAAAAGAAAATGTTCCATACTAATGGATTCGGGTCCATAACAATGGGTTCCAATGTACGAGATCTTGTAGCACTTACCAATGAGGCCCTATCGATTAGTGTTACACAGAAAAAATCTATTCTAGACACTAATAGAATTATTAACATGTCATAATTTCTTTGTGCTTCTAGGTTTGGTTCCTGAGGAATTGTAAAATTTCCTTCGCTTTCGTAATCGAAGACGCCTTGAGAGCACCGGCAACTACCATTTGTGCAACTGGATCAAAATCGGCTTGATGAAATGTTTCTTCTTGTTGCTGCGATGGAGTCGCATACGAACTCGTTCCTTCGTAATGCGCAGACTGTTGCAAAGCTAAATTAAATTGCTCTCGCGTTTCTCTTTGATACTTCCAATGAAAATAATCCAGAATAAACCCTTTCAAATACAGATGTTTTTTTACCATAACCGGTTGAAATAGTTTCATGTTGTCGCATTTAACTCAAGGACGAAGAATTAAATTTCCATTCTCCACAAAAACATTTGTCGAGGTACAAAATTCCACAAATTGTTCTACCCCGGCAATGAACTCATAGTTAAGAAACCCATCAATTAAACGGATATACATTCATTCCCTCATATTTTTAACAATAAAATTTCTGTCAAACCTAAAAAATTTAACAATATATTACCAATAAAGCTAAATACAAAGTACTATATTTACCATAAACACATAATAATTAGGCTATACACTGATAAATAATTATTCAAAAAAATATTAAATTATAAAAAAATATTTAAAATAAAAACTTACAAAAATACTGTCGTTCCTCATCTCGTGAATATCACCGTTAGGAACAGCACACGATTTTTGGTTTTGATTTTCATATGAATGAAAGAGAAGGGGTGGGGGTTTATATAGGTTTTTTTTTCCATCAAACTTTGATGTTTATGTTTTTGCGTCAAAGTTCGACTCCATACAACATCGCAATTCGACGTGAAAAGGCCACGTGATTTTTTTCTCGGTCTGACATTTTTTGTTCCGGCTGACAGAGCCTTTTGTGCGTCGAGTTTCGACGTAAAAAAGCTAGCATTGACCTTCGACGCTAGCCTCAATGTTGCAACTCGCCCATTTTCTTGGTGTGATATATATATATATATATATATGTTGTATAGTTGTATATATGCAATTTCTTCCATAAATTTAATTAAAATTAACATGGAGTGACATTATGCCATATTTAATGGTTTAATGTCACTTCTTATACTATTATATAATCACTGGCAAAATGGTATTTTTTTTAAAGTTCGACTCGACAACCTGACCCAATCTGATACGTAATTAAGCGGGTTGGGTTTGGGTATGGCATAAATGGATTTAGATCGTAAAAGGGTTGACCCTTTTATGACCCATTAAAATTTGATACAAATTAACACGACACAAACCCGACTCGCTAACCCGAATTGTCAGGTGTAACTAGAGGGGTGAGACACCAGACTAATAGCAAAGATAAATATTTAATTTATTCAAACAATTTTTATTGGAATTTTGTTGATTCTAATATGGATTTTAGTGCCAATCCAGTGGCCACACGGCGAACTTCATCGTCCCATTGATGCAATGGAAGCCATTTCCGGCAGCACAAGCAAGATAGTAGGGTTGCGATTTTGACAGCACAAACTCGAATCCTTCACCACCTCCATCGCTAAAATTGGCAAGCATTTCAGCTTTGCTCAGCTCACACGTCTGGAAGCTCGAGTAATTTGATAACAAGTAGACATTATGTGGATGTGTGTTAGTTTCACTGGGTGGATCATACCTGAAAACTGCACCACACAATTACAATCATTCAAAACATTTTGTTCAAAATATCTTAGTTGTTACCTCCATTGTTAAAAAAAAAAGAAACAAAAATCAAGCCAATTTAGCTCATTATTATTGTTGGGAATGTATCCCACATTGATAAAATAGAAGAGTATAAAGAGGTTTATAATGATATAATTGTGGGTCTTATACAAGCCAATTGGTTTTGTATTAGAGGGTTCAAACTTGTATCGTTCATAAGCCCACACATGTGTGTACGGGCCCATGAACTTTGATAATTATATGGTAATAATTATTGTTGACAACTTACCAAGAGTATCGTTGACATAAAAAGGAGAATTTTGAACTGCCCAGGTGATGTAGTCAAAGCCAAAAGTCCAGTTGGAGTTACCACCAACTATAAACTTCCTAGGGTTTCGGTAGAGATTCCAATGCCAACCTCTGTGGGTCATGCTTACACTAAACATTGAAGCAATCATCAAAATAAAAACGACGACGTTTGTAGATGTTAGAGCCATAGTTTTGTTCCTCTTTTTTCTTTTTTCTACAAAAGAAAACAAGTGATGAATATGTGAGATGTAGAAGAAATAGTTTATGTGAGTTTGATTTTGTACTTGTGGATGTATTTATAAGAGAGATTAATAATGGAAAACTGCCAATCTCTTCATATTAGGTTATGAATAATTATATTATTAATTGAGGATAAATTTGAATAGAAAATATTGATCAATATTTAAGCCATTTACTATATTCGTGAAAATTTTTTTTGGCAATTTATGTTCTTTATAGCAAAACGGACTGATATTAACAAATACTATCAAATTAAAATATGAATAAATGTATAACAATTCAGGAAAATTCAAAAAATATATTGGTTAATATTTAAGTAATTTACTATATTTGCTAATAAAAATTTTGATAACTTATGTTCTATATCGTAAAATACAGCCTTATCCTAATATTAACAAATCTCATCAAATTAGAATATAAATAAATACATCATCAATTCATGGAATTACGAAAGAAAATATTTGTTAATATTTAAGTGATTTACTGTATTTGTGAATAAAATTTTTGGTAACTTGTGTTATTGATTGTAAAACACACCCTGTCATGATATTAACAAATCTCATCAAATTAGGATATGAATAAATATATATGAAAGATATTGGATATATACATAACACATGCACATAATAATTAATTAACGCATAATTAATTAAAGCAGTAAATAAAATGAACAGTTTTTCTGACCTGGAAATTCGTTCATCGCAACGAAAGAAAAACGTTACCACTTTGAAAGACTCATTGAGTGGTAGCTTTGTTTTTGGATCGTCGGTAACGTCCTCCAAACGAGACATATGATCAGCCGCCACGTTTTCAACTTCGATTTTGTCTTTGATTTCCAAGTCGAATTCCTGAAGTAGAAGTATCAACCTAATCAACCTGGGTTTTGCATCTGTCTTATTCAGTAAATACCTCAAAGCTGCATGGTGAGTGAAAACAACTTTTGAAAGAATTAAATATGACGGAATTTATTAGAGGCAAATACAACGGCGAGTAGCTCCTTCTCTATGGCCGTGTAATCCAATTGAGCTTCATTAAGTGTCTTGCTAGCGTAATAAATAGGCTAAAATTATTTACCATGTCATTGTCCGAGAACAGCGCCTATGGCAAAGTCGCTAGCATCGCACAGTAGCTCAAAAGGAAGACTCCAATCAGGTGCGACTAAAATGGGAGCATGAGTCAATTTACTTTTCAGTAACCCGAAAGCAAATAAACATGCTTCATTAAAGTCAAAGACTGCATCTTTTTCGAGTAACTGGGTCATCGATCGGGTAATTTTTGAAAAGTCTTTAATGAACCGACGATAAAACTCGACATGTCCTAGAAAACTCCTTACCGCTTTAACGGAAGTCAGGGGTGGTAGATTTTCAATAGTTTCAATTTTTGCGCAATCTATCTCTATCCCACAACTGGAAATTTTATGTCCTAAGATAATGTCATCGATGACCATAAAGTGACATTTCTCCCAATTTAGTATCAGATTGGTATCTTCGTAACGTTTCAAAATACGTACTAGATTTTGCAAACATTGCTCAAAAGAATCACCAAAGACAGAGAAGTTATCCATAAATACCTCCATTATGTCTTTGACAAGATCGTTGAAGATCGTCATCATACACCGCTAAAATGTGGCCAGCGCGTTACAGAGTCTGAACGACATTCGTCTATATGCAAAGGTGTCATAAGGGCATGTGAATGTTATCTTCTCTTGGTCCTCCGGTGCAATTGGAATTTGAAAATAACCAAAAAGTCCATCTAGAAAACAATAAAATGAATGACCCGCTAACCTCTCAAGCATTTGGTCAACAAATGGCAGTGGAAAATGGTCCTTGCGATTAGAATCATTAAATCAGCGGTAGTCAATGCATACATGCCACCAGTGACTGTACGATTCGAAATGAGTTTGTTCTTCTCATTAGTTGCCACTGTAATCCTTCTTTCTTTGGTGCATCCTGTACGAGACTAACCCATGCATCGGATAAATAAGACCTGCATCAAGTAATTTTATTACCTCAGTTCGAACTACATCTTTCATCTTTGGGTTCAGTCGATGCTGAGGTTGAACGATTGGCTTGTACTCATCCTCCATCAGAACCTTATCCTGCAAAATATATGAGATTATTACTGGCAGTTTATTATCTGGGGCAAAAAACGCATACTCTAAGTGATCCAATAAGTTTTCAATTCAAGAACCGACGGGTCCTTGAGGGAAGCCTTCAGTCTCTGTACGTTACTTCGATCAAGCCCCTCAAATTTCTATGTGCGCGTCATAAAGTTTGAGGCTTCCAAGTGTGCGACTTGCTCGAAATACTTGGATATCATCTGTGTCCGCAGTTTTGCCCTGTACCAAACATCTCTCCAATAGGTCTTTATATGTTAGTTTTTGCCAAGTACATAGAGAGGAGTGAGATGAACTAATAAAATAGCAATAGTCATCCTGTCCAAGAGAGTGACGTAAAGACTGTGATATAAGAAAAGTAACATCTTCCTCACCAACTTGCAATACTAGCTTACTGTCACTAACACTTTAATAGCCCTAGCAGTAGCTAAAAATGTACGACCTAAAATCAAAGGAAACTCAATATTCTCATCCATGTCTAGAATCACAAAATCAATAGGAAATATAAACTTATCCGCCCTGACTAACACATCCTCAATCTTACCCCTAGGAATTTTTACCGATCTATCTGCCAACTGCAAATTCATCCTAATGGACTGAGGTTCACATAAGCCTAGCTATTTACACATCTAATATTGCATCAAATTTATACTCGCGCCTAAATCAGCCAAGGCTTTCTCACAAAACAAACTACCAAAAGAGCAAGATATAGTAAAACTCCCTAGATCTTTTAGGTTTTTTAGCAGCTTGTTCTGTAAGATTGCAGAAACATTTCTCGCTGAGCAAAATTATGGATATCTCCTGCAGCTTGCGTTTATTAGATAATAATTCTTCTAGAAATATAGCGTACTTGGGCATCTACGACAAAGCCTCTATAAAAGGAATGTTAATATGTAATTGCTTAAAAATGTAAAGAAACTTACCAAACTGTTCATCTGTGCACTCTTTGCTCAACCGAGCCGGATATGGGATCCTGGGTTTGTACTCTGGAAGTGGCTTCTTGGTTGCGGTTTCTGACGAAGGTGGGTCGACTTCTCTTCGTCAACTGCAGACTGGTCTTCTAAGTAAGTGTCTGCACAGATTCGTCAGATGATCTATTTTTAACAGCACTTGGTACCTGAGGAAGTTCTCGACCACTTCGGAGCGTGATTACTTGAACATGCTCTCTCGAACTAACTTTTATGTTGCCAGCAGAGCACCTGGTTGTCTTTCCAAGACCACCCTCACTAATTACCCCACTTGCTTCTCTAAATTGTAGAGTGATGCTTCAATGTTACTCATTGAGGTCTCCACTGTCTGGAAGCGGTGTCCGTTACTTGAATGAACTTTGAAAGAATATCCTTTAAGTTTAATTTTTGCTATGCTGGAGGGGCCTATTATTGCTGAGGTTGTTGTTGCTAGTGTTGGAAACCTGGGGATTGATTTTACCTCGTTCCTCCCTAAAAAAAATTTGAATGGTTACTCCATCTTGTGTTGTAGCTTTGACTGTAGGGATTGTTTTGTTATTAATGTCATTGATGTCCTGAGTAATTATGCACTCCATGGCATTCCTGTGCATCCTGACTATCATCTCGTGTGGCTACCTGTAAAACATAGTTAGTAGAACCAGAATGAGGAAATGAAATGCCATCAATTTTCTTACTCAATGCCCAAACTTGTGCAGTCAAGGCAGTGACTGCATCAACATCATAGACTCCCAGTTAGCGTACTAGTCTAGCTCTGGCAGTGCCCCACTGGTAGTTGTTCATGGTCATTTGCTCAATGAGTTCCTGGGTTGCCTCTGGTGTCTTACTATTCAATGTCCCCCAGTTGTTGTGCCTATAGATTGTCTAGTCCCTGGGCTAAAACCTCTGTAGAAAGTCTAAACTTGCATCCAAGTGGGAAGACCATGGTGTGGGCACATTCAGAGTAAATCCTTGAACCTCCCTCATATGTCGTACAGTGTTTTTGACTCCAGTTAAGCATATGAGGATATGTCATTCCTCAACTTGGTTGTCTTGGCAGGTGGAAAGTATTTTTCAAGAAATCTCTCAGCCAATACATCCCAAGTATCAATAGATCCTTGTGGCAGTGAGTTGAGCCACTGTTTAGCACGTGCCCTCAAAGAGAAAGGGAATAGTCTGAGTCTTATCGCATCGTCTAAAACCCTGTTAATCTTTAAAGTGTCAAAGATCTCTAAAAAGTTTGAGAGATGAGCATTAGGGTCTTCGTCCTGTAAAGCATCAAACTAAACATATTGTTGGACCATTTGGATGACATTCCGGTTAATCTCAAAGTTGTTAGCCGCCACCATTAGTCTGACTATGCTAGATGAAGTTCTATCATGTTCGACCGAGCATAGTCGAACATGGTCCTTAGATTCTGAACCGACCCTGGCAACAGTGTCAAAAACTTAATACGCCCAAAATGGTACTAAAACCACGACTCACTGTGCAAGTATACCTATCAAACAATAGTATAGACACCGGAGTATCGAGTGTCGATCTCACAGAAACGATTAAGTACTAATACTATCAATTTAATTTATTATCTAATCTAACGAGAATGATTTGTCGTATTTAAAATTTTAAACTAAAAAGCAAGCACTTAAAATTGGAATTGATCAACACAGGTAAGAAGGCAAATTACGCAAAAGAGTTTTGTAAATTCGATTAGGAAAAGGTAGATGCCTAGACTTGACTCATCTTAAGATTTCATGTGTATGATTCAATTATTATTAAATATTAATGAATATTGGACCGCAGGAATGTCTATTCTATGTTAAAGTATCTCTCAATTAAATCAACATCTAAGACTAGGTTGATTAGTCAAAATCTATTTTAAACTAAAATCCCTAATCCAACATTATATTTCATATATTCCTCTATTAGCATTACACTAATACAGAGAAGTTTTGTAATTTTATCTCTAGAACCACAAGCAACTTCTTTCAATCATGTTAGACCTAATTCATTTGACAACTTCTCAATTAATCAAAATAAAGTCAATAACCTAATTCAAAATCAGGCAAGTAAAAGCAACATGGTTGAATCTCAATAATCTCATTAAAAACAATAACAATTCAAAGTCATAACACACAATCCATCTTAGGACTTGTCTATCTAGATATCCATGTACAATTTAGTTCATCCTAAGGCAAAGATAACATCTAAGACAAAATATATCCAATAAAACAGGAAAATAAACCATTGAAATCTCTTAAAAGGGTCAATAATCCCACGATCTATAAAGAAATCATGTTTTATGGTAGTTTCTCGGCTCGAATCTCCGCGTTCTTTGGCTGAAATATCCTCCTTGTTGTAACTGATGGCTCCCAATTCTCAGCCCTCTTCTTTTTGTTCTCAAAATACTATTTATACCTAAACCCTAATTAAGCCAAAATAAGTTGGAAACAGCCCCACTTGATGTGTGCTCGTCTAGGTGAAACGGTTTGGGAAACGGCCTGGGTAGGTCGTTTTCCAACCCGTTCTATTTTCTCAAACTTGATGTCATTCCAGTAGCATCAAACAGGCTAGGGAATGGTTTGGGGTAAACAGTTTCTCATCCCGTTTGGTCTCTCGAATCTTTGTTGAAACTTCTTGGAAATAGAACAGTTTGGCAAAAGGTTAGGGTTGCTTGTTTTGCAAATCATTTGCCGCTTCTGCTCGTGCTTTTATTGCTATTTTGCTCTGTTTCGATCCAAATTCCATCTTTTTATGCTCAAAGTTCCACGAGTGACCTGGAGAAATGAAAACCACGTGAATTAAGCGGAAATAATGCTCAATTGGCCAAAAAAACTAATAAATATCATGAAACAGAAATGAAATGTAAGTACAAAATGACGTTTATCAGCCATAAATATCAGAAAATTTGATTTTGTTTCCTATAATAGTAGACTATAAAAATAATATAATATAAGAGATTTAATTTTCATCTTCTAGAATGTAGCTTAGATGGTATTGTTAGATAAAGGGTGATCAGCATTAGATCCCTAACTTTGTTTTGATGATGTGAAACTCTTTAAAGTGATTAAGATTGGTTTTACAGGTGAAAGATGCATTCTGGACAAGATTAACTTATGTTTTCAAACAGATTCCCAAGAAAACCCAGCAGATGAATAACGTAGGTTGAAATGGATTCAACATACGTTAACAAGATTAAACTACGTTAATCTATAAAATAACGTACGTTAATTTCCTCTGAACTCTCGGCCAAAAGCTTCTGTTTTGTTTAAAACTTTCTGAAAGTAGAATGGACAAGTGAACGATCAACCAAACGTTTTTGGTAACGTACGTTACCGACTCTGACACAGCATTAAATGCATGGGCATTTCAAACTCAAACAGCTAGTTTATGTGTCTAACAACCATAAACACAAGAGAGAGGTATAAAAGGGTTGAAATAACTGCTGGAAACATCTCAACAACCTTAGAAACATAAAGTCCAATCTAGAGAACAAATTCTTCATCAATTGACAAGCATTTGAGCAATTTTTAAGAATGATATTTGAAGCTTTGTAGAAGCAACTTGTAATTGGTTAGAAGTGCTTCTGTTGAGCTAATTGTTGAAGATAGAAAGCTTATAGTTAGATTGATCATTGTAATAGAGTTCTCACTTATCTTGAAAGTAAATTTGTAATAAAAAGATATTAGTGCAAGTTTGCAAATCCTTAGTAGAGGTACTAAGGTAGTGGAGTAGGCAAGGTTATGCCGAACCACTCTAAATTCCTATGTTGTTTTCTTCTACTTTACTACTTTACTTTGCAATTTCGTATCAATTCTGCAAGAAAAGGGCTCGGTTCAAGATTTAACTCCCCTTCTCTTGAATCCTACAGGTATAATGCTTATTTATTATGTAAGACTATAAAAATAATATAATATAAGCGACAAATAATATTAACAACAAGTTGACAAAATGTTATTCTTATAAATATATAAATTTATTTTTTATCAATATTTTATTTTAACTACATAACATTATTTTTAGTTTTACAAATATTATTCGTTAATTAATTATAATATTATTCAAAAAATATTTAATAAAATTATTACATGTATAAAAAAAATTTATCCAATTCACTTCATCATCTTCAAATTATTATATAACTATTAATTCCAGTCGTTATAATATTATTAACATTTTATCAATTTTTATAACAATCATTAATTATATCATTACATGTTAATTTTAATCATTATTTTCATTATTAACAACAATTAAGTTTAATTAAAATTAACATGAGTGACATTATGCCACACTTAATGGCTTAATATCATTTCCTAAAACAAATACTAAATTAGAAAATATTTTTAAAATCATCATAAGATGATAATTATATGTTAATTAACCATAATTTGATAATTTTTTATTATTTTTTTATTTTTTTGATAAAATACCCCTTTGTTAGTGTTATACTATTATTTAATCACTGGCTATACATATATATATATATATATATATATATTATGATAATATTTATTATGTGTTTTAGCACGATTAAAATTATGCACAATAACATCTTATCTGTATAATATTAATTGTGCTTGAACACATAGTCTTAACTATGTTAAACTTATTTAAAATTTAAATTCAAAATTAAACTCTAAATTATATATATGTGTGCGTGTGTGTGTTCTAACGCTATTAAAATTGTGCACAATAACATTTTATCTGCACAATTTTAATTGTGCTATAACACATATTCCTAACTGCATTAGAACACTTGACAAAAAAAAACTAATAAACGAAACAAGAATAAAAATAGTATTATTGGTTGTTACAAAGATAAGTTCTATTTCAAATATTAATTCAAACTGAATTGAAGTATATCATAAATAGAGATGAATATCATAGTGTTACAATTCAAAATTGGATAAGATAAGATTAAAAACGAAATATAATCACGAAACCTCTTTCTCAAATTGTAAATATAAGAGGTGATTTTACAAATGAAGTATGCTAACGTAACCTCTTTCTCAAATTATAAATATGATCTTAAGATAAGAGATTAGATTTTACAATTCAAAAATTATCTAATAAGATGTTACACTCTATATATACATCATTTAACTTCACAAATAATGATTGTACAGCTTAAATTTTTGGTATGCTTCTAATTCTTCTCTTCTTTCAATATTCTATAAAGAAGATCAGATTTCATTCTATTTAATTGTCATCTTTTCACTCTGCATAAGCACACACTTCGGCAATGAAAGCACTTCCACAACAAAAATCGTAACTTCTTTCAACCTTTTAAACCCTTTATACTATATGTTTTGTTATATGTATCAGTTATTCTTTTAAGGAATGGTTTTTATTATGTAATTTTATTATGCACAGGGACTATTTTTCAAGCAATTTGAACATTATTCATATTATCATTCAATTATCATTATTAAACAAGCCATCAACATAAAAATTCAAACAGAGAACACCAAAAAATCATGTTTTAAAAAATAACATTAGATAAATTCAATGTATCAAATCAATGAGAAAATAAGCACATAAAAAATAACATGACATCAACATAAAAAATCAAACAGAGAACACCAAAAAGATCATGTTTTAAAATTAACTTTTTATTTATGCAATTTTTCTAAATATTTTAGTGATAAAAATTTCCAAAATGATTTACCTTTACTTAATGATGTGTAAATTATTTAACTAATTAAAATACATTGGCATAATTAATTTTTAATTGTAAACCTTCATCTATATCAATTTTCTGTTTATAATAAATGACTTATCCTTTTAATTTACAAATAATACAAATGATTGCATATTTTTGTTATTTTCATACAAATTAATCATTACAAAAAAAAATTTACTTTATCAATATAAAATGCTACCACGAGTTTGCATCTCTAATAAATTCCTATTCAATACAAATTTCTGTATTTCATTTCAAATGCAATGGAAGAATATTCTATTATGCATCAAAACCAAATGCATTGACATATTTAAGATTGAAGCAATGCTCTAAAAACACTTTACATTATAAAAATCGTCGAATAACATTGGTTAAACAACTTTTTTCACATGTATATGCTAAACCACATGAATTCTTCAATGATAAATAAGTACTAAAAGAATATAAAATAAAAAATCAAAATTTTGAATATAAAAAAAATATTCAAAAATTTGTGATAAAAATGTTTATATAAATTACTTTTTATGTAATGTTTACTTATTTATTAATTATTTTAACATAAATAATTTTATTTAATATAATTTAACATTCCTTTCTAACTTAAAAGCTTGCCCTAGCTATTCCTAACTAAGACAATAAGTCATTTTTCACCAAATGAAGGAGTGAACAAAAATTACAAGTATAATTATTAATAACTGAACTATTTATGCATTATTATTTGAATGAGCTCCAAATACGTACATGCATGTCACAATTCACCATAAAATCAAAAAAATTTTGAATGAGAATAATTTAAACATCTTGTCTTTTTCCTTAGGCTAATAACAAAGATAAATGTTTAACTTATTCAAGCAATTTTTATTGGCAACAAAGGTAAAACATGCATGAAACACTGATAGAAAGAACAACAGATCGAGTGTCTGCAATTTCGTTGATTCTAATATGGATTTTAGTGCCAATCCAGTGGCCACACGGCGAACCTCATCGTCCCATTGATGCAATGGAAGCCATTTCCTGCAGCACAAACAAGAAAGTAGGGTTGCGATTTTGACAGCACAAACTCGAATCCTTCACCCCCTCCATCGCTATAATTGGCAAGCATTTTAGCTTTGCTCAGCTTACACGCCTTGTAGCTCGAGTAATTTGATAATAAGTAGACATTATGAGGATGTGTGTTAGTTTCACTGGGTGGATCATACCTGAAAACTGCACCAGACAATTACAATCATTCAGAATATTTTGTTCAGAATATCTTAGTTGCTACCTCCATTGTTCAATAAAAAAAAAACAAAATGAAGCCTATTTAGCTCATTATTATATGGTAACGATTATTGTTGACAACTTACCAAGCGTATCGTTGACATAAAAAGGAGAATTTTAAACTGCCCAGGTTATGTAGTCAAAGCCAAAAGTCCAGTTGGAATCACCACCAACTATATACTTCTCAGGTTTTCGGTAGGGATTCGAATCCCAACCTCTTTGGCCATGCTTACACAAGCAATCATCAAAATAAAAACGACGACGTTTGTAGATGTTAGAGCCATAGTTTCGCTCCTCTCTTTTTTCTTTTTTCTGCTAAAGAAAACAAGTGATGATAATATGAGATGTAGAAGAAATAGTTTGTGTGAGCGTGAGTTTGTATTTGTGGATGTATTTATAAGAGAGATTGATAATGGGAAACTGGCAATCTCTTCATATTAGGTTATGAATAATTATATTATTAATTGAGGGAAATTTGAATAAAAATATTGATCAATTTTACTATATTCGTGAATAAAATTTTTGGTAATTTATGTTCTTTATAGTAAAACAGACTGATATTAACAAATCCTATCAAATTAAAATATGAATAAATATATAACAATTCAGGAAAATTCGAAACAAAATATTTTACTATATTTGAGAATAAAAATTTGGTAACTTATGTTCTTTACCTTAAAATACAGCCTTATCCCAATATTAAAAAATCTCGTCAAATTAGAATATGAATAAATATATATCAATTAAGGGAAATTCGAATAAAAATCTTGGTCAACATTTAAGTGAATTATTATATTTGTGTTTAATATAATTTCCGAGGCGAAACATGTTGTCTTTTTTGGTAAGTGTGAGCGTGTTAAGAAAATTAAAGTAATTTTTAAAATAAAAAGAAATGTAATTAAGCTTGATTAGAAGACAATAAACTATTTAAGGTCCTGATTTCTTTAAATACACACAAGTTGGTCAGAACTAATGAAAATAATGCTAAGACTGATAACCAAAAATTTATAAAACATAAAAAATAAAATTGAAAAAATTTGTCAGCAGTATTCATAGGCCACCACAAATAAATTATAAATCTCCATTGATAATTAATCTTGAGATAAATAACCATATTAATAGATTTTTAAATTTTATCTTTGTTAAAAATAGATAAATTCAATTATTATGTTTATTTTTATTTAAGAGTGTTTTTGTCTCGTTAAAATTGAGGTAATTACCTCCAGTGGACTTTTTTAAGTTTGGTTTTTGAGTTTTGTCACTGAATGTTTGGTTATTGAGGTTTTGTGTATATTTTAAATTATTATTGTTATTATGTTATTTTACTGTTAGCATATTACACTTTTAGCCAAACTGTTTCTCACACGTGAACTTCTGTGTTATATTATGCATGTGAACGTTTGTGAACTTCTGATTCTTGTAA
>CANYCX012442065.1:0-10581 GCA_948193385.1 Breynia disticha f. nivosa | reverse complement strand
AAACAATCAAACTAACCAAAAATCAGTTAAACACCAACCAACATAGTTTCTTCAAACTAGAGCCAAAAACTAAATCTTCATTTTGTAAACTTGCCAAAATGGATTCAAACAACTTTCTTTCACTTTTTTTTGCAGCACTAAAATCATTAAATTCCAACAACCTCCAATAATTATAGTGTTTTAAATAAAATTAGTTTCCTTAAGAGAATTATTCCAGGCTTGTATGATAAACTCAGAACTTTAAGACTTTAGATTTTAATTCATACATTTAATAGTAGTCAAAAGTAACAGTCATGGTGTTTTATGTAGCCAAAGAACCATATAAAATCAAGTGTAATACCAATGTATCACCATGAATTCATGAAGATGATGAAGCAATCTCAAGTTGCAGTTTGTGCTCGTACCTGTTGAGCAGACAAAATAGGTTGAAGTGAACCCTCAATTTGATCCTTACAGACTTGTCCTTCAAACTGATGAGATTCTGTGGAGAAAACTTCGATTTGACAACATCCATAAACTAACACTTTTTGTAACTTTGGAAACTTTGAAGTATGGGATCCTGGGTAGAAACTTCTAAGTTTTGGCAATCTGAGGAGCACCAAATTTCTTAATTCTGGCAAACCAAAATCGGCATTGAACTCTTTTCCTTCCTCTTTTGAAACAATTTCCTCCAAGTCACAGCAATCAATTATGACAACACATGTAAGCTGTGGAAAAACTTTGGTGGCCACAGAGGCTGGAAATACAATTTTCAGATTTGGACATTCATCAATAGTTAATTCATGCAGATTTTCAAAGGAATGAGCTTCTGCGGCGCTGTCGTTCCAAATGCGTTTCAAATTTTCAAGTTCCTTCATTTTCAGAGATTTCAGTTTGGTAGCTACACTTAGATGAGTTGTGTTTGTAATTTCTTCACACCCAAAAATTTCTTCCATTGAGTAGCAATATTCAATGTATAGAGTCCCGACATTTTGAAGTCTTCTCACAACATTGTTAGAAGGAAAAACATTTTCCAGCAGCAATACATCGACTATAGACAATCGTTCCAATTTAGAAAAGGAACTATCGTGGAGTTCGTCACACCATATCATGTTTATTCTGTCCATTTTATTGATTTGCAGTACCTCCAAATTAGGGAACACAACCTGCAACACAACAAACTTAGCAATGATGTTATAGCAGCAATGAAATTTTTCATCTTAATTGCTCAAAAATAGGGAGATATTAAGGAGAATAACAAAAATGGAGGACAAGAACAACCTCTTCACCAAAGAGAGAGAATTCTATTTCTTCATCTTCATTCTCAATTGCTTCTATTTCCTCTCTAGGCTTTGAGACAAACACCCTCAGTTCACTACAGTTAATTATCATCAACTCTTTCAGCTCTGGGCATTCAAACAAATCACTTTTGCATACTTGTATAAGTTTAGGAAGACTTTCAAGCTGCAAAAGCTCTAATTTAGGAAACATCAACTTAATCATTCCTTCTCCAAATTCTTCTGTGATTATAATTTGCTGCAACATTCTGCAGTTGATTACTTTCAGGGTTTTGAGATTCACAAGACCTTCCACCATAAATGATGACAACAGATGTTCTAAATTGTCACAACCATCCACGGTTAAGCTTATTAGAGTCTTAATGCAAGAAGATACTTTCAGCAATTGGCCATTCCATATCTTTTTGATGTTAAGCTTTAGTTCCTTCAAATTGGGAAAGGAAATCTGTATAATATCATTTGTGTCATAAGCATTTTTTCTTTGCTAAGTAAATGACAAAAATGGGAATAGATTGCAGAGAGAAAAAAAAAATAGCAATATCACTAAAGCTGTGATGATACTGACAGAAAAAACAGTGGTTCACTATGCAATAAAACTGAAGTAGACTGACCTTCACTTCAGTGACTTCTGTGGAAGTGTTTTGTTCTTGGGGTCCCAGAAAACTGGAAGCAAATGCCTTCGGGCAGTCAGAAATATCAATCATACTCAAGCAAGGGAACTCAACAATACCTCTTCCGGCGTAAAAGCATTTTAAGTTTGGCAAACCCTCGAGAGTAATAGACTCTAGCTTATGAAATCTGATGTCCATAGATGCCCCATGTTCTGCTCCTTTTGCAATAATTTCTCGGATTGCAGTGCAGTTTTTAACTTCAATCTCTCGAAGCTGGCTAAGCCCCAACAACATGGGCGGAGTGAATATGTATCTCAAACTATCACAATTATGAATTGTTATCTGATTTATTTTTCTGAACTCCAACATTCCGTTAGAAATTTCACTCCATAAATGCTTCAAATTTGGTAGATTGTACAACTCAAGTGTAGTTAAAGCTGACAAGTGTTTACTGGATTCTGGAGCATTTGATTGTCCAATGCCAAACAATTCTTCTATTGAATTACAATTTCTCACCTCAAGGTCCTGTAACGCATTCAAATAAGGCAATATACTGGCAGGTATTGCACTTGAGTGAATGGTGAAAGCGTTCACGATCAGTGACTGTAACTTGTTAAACAAACTCACAGGAAGTTGGTCGGGCCATTTGCCTTCTAACTGAGGAAATTCAGAGAGATCCAAATCGTCCAATCCCGCAAATCCATCCTAAAATCGCAGAATGCATTAGTTAGTCACCTCTCTCAATCAAAATACATAAGTTGGAGGCTATCAGTCCGAGTAAAACGAAAACGAACATAGGAATATAAACCAACTTTGCAATGAAGGAATATGGACTAAGATTTTTCAATGAAAATCTTACCAGTTTTTCAAACAAATGTTGTACGGTGTCATTAAGATTCCCCATCCAATGTATCTCATCTGTACCTTCTGTTTTCACTCTCCGTAGCTTGGGGGCATGCAACTCACCACAAGAGAACACTTTCAAGTTAGGGCACCTTTTCACAATGACCTCTTCCGATGACAGGAAACTCAAAGACCAATCTGTTGAGCTAAACGAAGTAAGACTTGTTAAGCAATCAAAACTCAAGCTTTCTAATTTCTGGAAAGTAATTTCTGCTTTCCTTTCATTTCCCTCATTTTTTATAATATGTTTCAACATTCTGCAATTTGCTACACTCATTTTTGGGAGTTGTGCCAAAGTTTCTACAGTTGATGATGTCATTAAACTCTCCAATGCTATACAACCTTCCACAACTAGAACTTTCAAATTTCGAAAAGATGCAGATGATGCTAAGTTGATCAAGCTTTTACAACCTCGTACATGTAATTTTCGAAGATTATTAAGTACATTCTCCAGTTTGATATGCTTCAGATTGTGGAGGAAATCAAGCTTCAATACTTGTATCTTCTCAAGATTCTTTCCATCATACTCTGATTCAGTAACGCCATCACTGCTAAAAATCTCTTCGAAACAACTATCTGCTATGCAGAGTTTCTTTAAATTATGAAATCTTTCAATCAGATCAAATGGAAATTTTGTTGACTCATCTCGAAAGCATTGAAGCTGAAGGGATTTTACATTGCTAAATTCTACAGGAAAATGCCCGTCCAATAATATTTTTACCTCTTTACTCTTCAACGTAAGTTCTTCCAAGTCGGGAATCTAAAACACAATAAAAAAGACATTTAAAGAAAAATAAATGCGAATGAATATACATAACATGAAAAATCCAAGTTAAATTTCGTGGAAGTACCATTTCAGAAGAAAAAAGAGGTTGTTGTTGTGAATTCTCATCTGTTTGATCCTGAACTAAATATTTCCTCTCATCTGTTTGATCCTCGGAGCATTGCTCTTCAAGGTTATGTGATTCTGAACTAAATATTTCCATTTTGTCACAGCCATAAACTCTCAAACATTTTAACTTTGGAAATTCTACCGTATGTCTTCCTGGGTAGAAACCTTTAAGCTTACGCAATCTCCAAAACTTTAAATGCGTTAATTGAGGAAAATAAAAATAAGCAATTGATGCTCTTCCTTCCTCTTTTGAAACAATTTCCTCCATTGCACAGTCAGCTATGTCAATAGTTCTAAGTTGAGAAAGATCTCTGGTCACTGAGAATGGGAATATACTGTCAAGATTTGAACACGAATGAACTCTTACAATCTCCAGATTTGGAAATGAAAGAAATTTTGTGGTATCCTTATTCAAAATGTGCTTCAAATTTTCTAGATTTTTTATTTCCAACATTTTTAGTTTAGAGACCAGCTGCAAATGAGTTGCATTTCTCAATGCTTCAAAACCAAATATATCTTCCAATGAGTTGCAATCTTCTATAGACAATGTCTCCACATTCTTAAATTTGCTCAGCACATAGTTAGAAGGAAAAAGCGTTACCAGTTTCTCTGCATTTGATATGGACAAATGTTTCAGCTTAGAAAAGGAATCACCAATGAGTTCATCATGCCATATCAATTTCACCCCATTCATTTGGGTAATTGTCACTCGCTCCAAATTAGGGAATGTGACCTGCACAGAGTTTTGATTTAATATTACAAATGCTAACTAAATACAATGAAGAGTTCATAAAATATCATCATCATCAATGACAACATGCAAAAAAGTGGAAAAGAAACACCTTCTCATCAAAAAGACAGAAGCTTGTTGCTTCAGCTTCATTGCTGACGGCTACATTTCTCTCTCTAGAGTTTGAGACGAAGTTCCTCAGATTAGGGCAATTCTTGATTGACAACTCTTTCAAAGCAGGACACTCAAATAAATTACTTGTGCAGACTTGTGTGAGTTCAGGAAGATTTTCAAGCTCCAAATTAACCAATGGAGTAAATGTCATCTTATTCGCACCAACACCTTCTGTGATTATGATTTGCTCTATCATCCTACAATTGGATACTTGAAGAGTTTTGAGGTTTACAAGACTTCCTAACATGACTGATGAGAACAAATATTTTAATTTGTCACAGCCAAATATAGTGAAGCTTGTTAAATTTTGAACGTGAGAAGATATTCCCAGAATCTGATCATCCCATATCTTGTCAATGTTTATCGATGAAAGCTTTAAATTCTTCAAGTAACGAATGTGAATCTGCAAAATAATTTCGCCATTAACTGTTGAACATCAATGTGAAGGAATAAACTTCACAAAATAATTGACGCCCTCAATCCTTGTTTTCTATTTAGTATTCTAGACTTTTCTAAAATAAATGACCAAAGAAGGATCTCATTTATTAGTTTTTATATGAAATCTTAAAGAAAAAGATGACTGAAAATTCATCAAAAGAAGAAAACCATAAAAGATTCTTTTTTTAGATAAAATAACAATGTCAATGAAACAACAAAACATACCCTTTCACTGAAAAGTGGCTTTGATGTGTTGTTTTCAATCTCATGTACAATTTCCTCCGATCTCGTGCTGGTTTCTGGTATGTTCTGTTTTATGTGAGACAATGAACGGACATTCCCACTGGACATAAACCTTTCGAACTGAGGTAAAGATTCCAAGACCAACTTCCTCAACTGAGGCAACTCTATTGCCTTGTCATTGATGACATCATCATTGCCATCTTCAGTAATAATTTCTTTCAAGCTTTTGCAATCAACTATTTTGATTTCTTCTAGACACAAAAGACCTTTGACCATGGAGGATGAAATGACACTTTCCAGTGCATCACAATTTCCCACATCTAACACCCTTAATTTGCTGAATGAGACTGGCGTGAGGGGACCCTCACATATCTTCTTTGGCTTCTGCAAATTTTTAAGAAACAATGATTCTAAACTTATGAAAGCATCACATGATCCTGTTGAGTTAACAATGAATTGAATGTCACTGCTATTTTCAACATGGAGATGCTTCAATTGACGAAAACCAAACACATCTAATTCGTAGACAGAACCCTCAATACCCTTCAGATCATCAAGATATAAATCCTTAGTCTTCTTCAGCAGATGTTTAAGACCCGCGTTCCATTGAATGCTTGTATTGAGTTTAACCTTTAATGTTGTAGCAGTTCCATACTCACCAGACCAGTCCCAACCTTCCCCAATAAATATTCTGAACCTTTCTAAACCTTCCCAGAAGTTGCCTTTGGGAAGCATATTTACATCAATAAAATGTATGTGCAATTTTGACAGGCGCTTCAATTTTGCTAGGCTAGCGCTGATTCCACTGGACTGTAGTATGGTGTCTTCCATCGTTAGTTCCTCCAGTTTGTCTAAAGATGACAACAACTCTATCAGTCTGACCTCTATTAGTGTGATACTCTTACTGTCAAAAAAAAAAATCCAGCACTCGCAATTGAGATAATTGCTGTAGTTCTTTTGGTAGCTCATAAATCTCTGAACCATTGAAGCTAAGAACTCGCAAACTTTTTAGTTCTCCGATTACTTTTATATCTTTGAGAACACACCAATCTAGACACAAAGTTTGCAGATCTTTTAGAATCTCAAGCGATGGAGGTAGTTGAGAAAAATTTATCTCAGTAATATCCAAGACTTTCAGTTTTCTCATTCTCTTGAAAAAATTATCTGGAATTTTTAATGAAGAATCATTGCTTGACATAATAAATGACTCAAGTTTTGGGCACTCAAATATCTGCGGGAGAACAGGTATGTCACAGAAATGCAAAGAAACTGCAGTCAATTCTCTTAATACATTCTCCTCCGGCCAGACAGACAATGTGGTATAGGGAGCCACGGTCAACACACGATTCCCGGATGCAACTGAGACTGCAAAGCTGCGAACAATCTCGTGCATTTTCAATTCCTCAGAGTTATTACCTTCTGACAGCAAACATGAATCTTTGAGATCTTTGACAAATGTCTTAAATTGGTGTCTGATGTCTTCCATAGTATTGCTTTTCGTAAGCAATCCCATGCCATAAGCATACCAAAACAAATATTCTACACTAATGGGATCATCTAGGTGTCCACAAAGCCGGAATAGCGACTTGATCTCATGACCACCCAACAGGTTGTAACTTAATTGAAGGCCCCTATTAGCATCTGCATGCACTCGATCTTGGCCAAATTGTGACATCTGCTTCAAAGCGTCATTCCATGCACTGACCTGAAGCTTATCTTTCAATCCATTCGCAACAACAACTAGTAAAATGGGCAAACATCCACACAGATCAGCTACTTTCTCGGCAATTGTTCCCAAATCAGGATTCTCAAACACTTGACCCACCATTCTATTAAACCAATCCCGTGCTTCATTATCTTGTCAAGCATAAAATTGTTTCTACAATCCATCTGGCTCAATACCTGCTCGTTTATTGATGTCATTAACATTTTACATCCCCCAAGATCCTCCATTCCCAATCTCTTCAGCTCAAATGTATCCCAAATATCAACCAGCAACAGAAGCTTCTTCTTCCATCTTTCAGTCGTTCCCGAAGCTCTCGTTCTCTTCCAACCTCCGTTTTAAATTGGAATTGAAATCCCAGTCCTTCTGCTATTTCCTCCTGAATTCTTTTGATGTCCTGAGTATTCAAATCCTCCTTTACCCCTTGCATTTTCTTCATATTAGGGTTTCTGTGTATAGTCGCCATAGCAACTTCATCAAACAATTCCTTTTCCAATGCTTCATTGGCAACTTTTGTTACCAAAGTTGTCTTTCCAACTCCATTTATCCCATACAAACCAATCTTCTTAACGAGAGGATCAGACATTGCATCCATGATTCTTTCACAAATTAAAGCTCTCGATTCAAAGCTCTCATAATCCTTCACTGGCCTTAGACTTGGCGGGGCTTCGCGGTACAAAATTTCTGGTAACTTCTCACTTTCTGCTAAGTATTTATTAACCTCCTCCATCATCTCCGTCTTCGCTTTTCGACCACGTTGGTGCCTGTTAATCAATTCAAATTTCAGAAAATTATTATTTTTTCTTTTTGAAATCTCAGAAAATTATTTTTACTTTTTTTAGCTCTATTTCTTTTAATTTTTATTTATAAGAATATCATGAAAAAATAAAAAAAATCATAAGGTGTCATTTTTCATTTAAGAATATTAAAAAAATTCAAATTCAATCAATTTTATTTTATGTAAAAATATGAAAATTATATTTAAATTATGATATTTTTCAACTAATTTTTTATAATAAAATTATAGACAATATCTCATATTTTATAAAAAAAAGTTGATAAAATGATGAGGCATCGTTTAAACAACAAACTTATTTAATTTAGAATTCTTAGCATTTTAGAACTCTTAGCAAATTATTTATATTTCTTTTAAATTTCAAATTTACTTTATCTCATATTTTAGTTTTATCTCCTTAATAGTTTATCATGTTTAAGACTTTTATGTTGTTGCTATAAAAATATAAACAATAATGGAATAAAGAGACTTTTTAATATCAATATTTCTACTCTAAATTGAGTGATTTTTTCATTCATTATTGAATGATTATTCTTGTGAAGAACATGTTTGTGTTCTTTACTTCTCGCTGCGTCAGGTGGTATCAAAACCTTGAATCTCACAAGGTCTCGTTCTTCTGACCATGCACCAAAACCTGAATGACGACATTCAACGGGCATTATTTGCTGTGCAGAATTCCCTCCGACACATTGAACAACAATTGACCACACTATCCAACCGAGTACAACAGTACTTGCAACGTTATTACTCTGGAATTGCCGAAGAATTAATTCCTCTCAAAGTTGTGAAACTCAAGCTATGGCTCAAGAAAACAACACTGCCAATAGTTTAGAACATCATGGATTTACTGAAGTGTTTAACCAATCACTGGAGGAAGTTCAGGTTATCAATACAGTGGAGAATAATCATGCAAATGATTTGAACGATGCAATTATTGTTTCAGGTAGCTCTGCAGATGAGGTCAACAATCCACTTGAAGTTATTAATGGTGATGAGACTGCACCAAACAGGAATAGTTTTCCTATTGATAATATTTCTTGCAATAAAGTCTATGTTGGTGATGCAATCTATTCAACTATTAATGATGGTCATGATTTTGGTGGCTCTGTTATGGTTGTTCATTTTAAATTCATATCTGATACACATTTTGAGAATGAAAAAGTGCAAATAACAAGTTCTTTTTATAGTTTATCTGAATCAACAGATACCGACATGAAAATCATATATTTGTTTGACAAGAAGGAGAGGTTACAACTAGAAGAGTCGAGTAAACTGGACGAATTCGAAAACAATGTGCCTATCGAATTGCCACCCATGAGAGATAAACAACTCTACATTGATTTCAGCTTGTGGTACGTTGATTGTCACTCAAGGTCGAGTTCTTTACAAGTGGGAGAGAATGATGAGATATCGTTTGAACAACAAGCTTATTTAATTTAGAATTCTTAGCATTTTAATTAGAACTCTTAGCAGATTATTTATATTTCTTTTAGATTTCAAATTTACTTTATCTCAGATTTTAGCTTTATCTCCTTAATAGTTTATCATGTTTAGGGCTCTTATTGTTGCTATAAAAATAGCAACAATAATGGAATAAAAAGGCTTTTGAATATCAATATTTCTACTCTAAATTGAGTTATTCTTCCGTTCATTATTGAACGATTATTCTTGTGAAAGAACACGTTCGTGTTCTTTGTTTCTTGCTGCTCATAAAATATATATACTAACAATATCTATAGAACAATCTAATCTACATATTACACTTTTTTTTAAACAGTAAAGAAGAGCATTGATGAATCTCTCAATTATACGACTAAGAATTCTCTACAACTACTTTATTAATTCAAATAATTTTGTCTTATCTGTGATGGTGATAACCTGGTTTTATATTTTAAAAAAAAAATTCAAAAACCATAGCTTTGAGAGAAAAAAATTTAAATATAAACTAAATAAGAATGAAAAAGTAAAAATTATGAAATATAAATATATATAAAAAATTCGTCGACAAGAGAGGATTTTACCTAAAAATGATGTTTTAGAATTTTTTAGATTAAAATTGAGAGGTTTGAAGCATGTTTTGAAATTTTTTAATTCATAAAACTTTAGAAAAAGTTTTTTTATAAAAGAAAATTGTGAAAGGCTAATTTTACATTTTCTTTCAAGAAAAAATATTTTGATCATATTTTTTATTTTTTTTATTTTTAAATAATTTTTTTCTAAAAAAGTGGTAATAGTTTTCAGGGTAAAAAGCTATGCGGTCCCTGAGTAATACCCCTAATAATTTTTCGGTCCTCGAGTAATTAATATTCACTTTGCCGCTCCACGAGTAATTGAAAAACGACTGTCGTTAATCCTTCTGTTAAATTAAGCTAACAGATTAAGAAGTAAATAATTTACCGGTTCTCTATGTAGTCCTTTCGCTTAATTTATCAGTTTCTCTAATCTTTTTGCTTAATTTACAGATCCCTCATTAATAAACACATGACAGGGGAAAAAATGACATTTTAACCTTTCCATTAGCTTAATTTAACGGAAGGATTAACGACAGTCTTTTTTCAATTACTCAGGGATCGGTAAAATGAATATTAATTACTCGAGGATCGAGAAATTATTAGGGACATTACTCAGGGAACGCATAACTTTTTACCATATTTTTCATTAATAAACGCAATCTTACTTTTGGTCTTAAACTTTAGAATGTCTTGGCTTTTGTCTATATATACTAATCATTTATTGTAATAATAAATATACTCTTTTACGGAAAAAATAAATAAAAACAAATTATTAAATTAAT
>CANYCX012441161.1:0-23047 GCA_948193385.1 Breynia disticha f. nivosa | reverse complement strand
CACCATTTATGCTTTAATCAAGTTTATTTAGGTGTATATAGATAGAAATCATCTTCCAAATATTCCCACTTCACCTAAATTATAATCCTCTCTTTCAAATCTAACCAATTCACCTAATCAAGCTTCAATCTCACACATATGGTATTACCCAACCAATTTAACACTTAAAACACTATCAATAGGCTTTAAAGAAGCTTACCCATGCTACGAAACACCGTAATTTCCGTTTGCACAAAACTCCAATTTTGTCATTTGCAGGGCAGCCTCTTTTCCTCTGATTTTTCTGTGTCTAATTCACGATTTAACAACAAATATTGTCACTACTAGATAGTAGACATGTTAAACTTTCGAAAGAGTCCTCATTTGCTCGATTTGGAGCTAAAATGAGTGAGTTATGGGGTTTTGAAATTAGGGTTCATGAGAAAATCGGGATTGAAAAGAATGGAAGGATTCTTACCTTAAATCAACTCAAAAATTGATTTCTGATCATCCCAAGCTACCAATTTCTCGTGGTGTTTGATGGAAAAAGAAGGTTTTTGGTGGAGGTGGTGAGGAGGAAAATGATGGAGATAGTAGGTGGGAAAAGAAAGAAAAAGGAGATGGATAGTGGAGATATAGGTGGAGGTGTCGTATGAGTAGGAGAAGTGGAGGAAAAGGAGAGATTTAATTTTACGTCTTGGGTCTTTGTTTCGTAATCTATTTTAGCTCGACCCAAAATAAATTCTGAATTTCGTAATTTTCGAAATTCATAATCTTTCTAAATTTTTCTAAATCTCTCTTATCATAAATCCAATTAATTCCTCCCAATTAATTATTTAAACAAATCGCAAAAAATTTTCCTATATTTTCTTCGTATATTATTTTAATATTTTAATAAAATAAGAATTTTTTATGAAATTTCGGGGCATTACAGTTGCTTGACACCATTCCGACCCACATTCCATCATCATCATATTTGAATGTTTTTATGAACTTGAATGACTTGTTATTTTGATGTTTTCTTACGATGTAATGGATTTATTAACTATGTTTTTTATGATTTATGGATATAATGGATGTATTATCTATGTATTTAGATGCTTTGTTTCAGATGTTTGATTATGTGTGGTTAATTCTAATTTAATGGGGTGTTAGTATAGTTATTTGTGTTCTTCTCCCAATGCTTCGATTATGACAAAAAGGGGGAGGAAATGTGATGTGAATTTGTTTGAATTGAATGATGTTTGCAGTTTGTACTTTGTGAAACTCAAAATTTAAAATATTTTACTGCGTATTTTTTCCATTTTCATAAATATCATATTAGCAAGAGAGAGATGAGAGAGAAAATATGCATTTATAAAACCTCGGCCCAAAACTTTTTATACACACAAGCGAAAGCTGTCAAAAGTTTGGAAACATACCAAACAGAAATGCATAGACAATACATAATTTACAAATCCAAATGCAAAAGCTGAAGAAAAACAACACTGGAGCTCGACCTCAGTATGTATATCGCAAAACAACTCTGATCATAGTAGTCACAGATCCACTGGCAGCTACCAATGATATGTACATCATTTAAACAATCCACAGGGTGAGTATACAATTATACTCAGTAAGGAAATCACATAGTATCGAATAAATGAAGTGCAGGGGGGAACAACACAGGTCGTGCTGGATTAACACTGGGCATGTCATTTTTCTCAATCGGCATGTCGTGCCATTTTGAAAACAAGTTGTGCTCACTATTAATTTCCCAATTAGCACGGGTCATACTCCATTGAGCACAATGTCGTGCTCGTATCAAATTCCCAATCAACACGCCATATTGATCTAAACACGAGTCATGCTCAATTATATCTTATTCAAGTGGCACAGGTCGTGTCCACTGTAGCACGAGGACATGCTCATAATCTTTCCCATATTACACAGCAGTACGTGGGTGTGCTGGTCAGCACGATGAACTGCTGAACTTCTAGATTGGTACTTTATTTTTTGTTCAAATTCAATTTCTAGCAAACAGGTTCTCTTGATTAGATAATCATACCAGCATACTTTTGGTACCATAAGAATAGTGTTATTGCATCAAAACACATACAACATACATTTGTTTGCATTTCACATATATCAAGTACTAAAACTCATCCAAAGTATAATACACATGAAATCTCTTCATCAAACTCAGCAATCAATCATGCCAGCATTCATATATCAATAAGAAAGAATCAAACATACTACAATGAATGCCAATCTGAAATGTGCATATGAATGTAATACAATCACATGCAAATGCTCGGGTCTTACTTTCTCTTGTCTTTTCTTTTCATTTTTCCCTTGGCTTCTCACCAACATCGAGAATCTCTCTCGGCATCGAGAATCTCTTTTGGAATAATCCTCAGGCCCAGCCTAAGATATCAGTCCAGTGTCACACAATCAAGCAACACAATGAATGAATAATGCATTCAATGGCCAAGTCTCAATCTCATGTAAGTATGCTCATCACAAAGCAATCAAACATGCTTAATATCAATAAGATATCAATCGAATATCAATAAGGCATAAAACCAAAGAGCATACCAAATCATCTCACAATATGAACATCATCATGCCATATCTCAATCAAATCATGCTCATAATAAATCATTCAAACAAGAATCAAATCAAGCTTATAAGTTCAATAGAACATAGTTATGAGCATTTTATAAATCTTTATCTTTAAGCTTTTAAGCTTCTTAATTTCCATTTTCTTTGTTAAGTTATCTTACCAAGTGTGTAAACACATAATAATAGTAGTAAGCATAACATACTTACTTGAAAGCTCCTTATAAATCCCTTACCTCGACTATTTTACGAGTAGATGTCGGGTGCAAACTTCGATCCAAATCACGTCTAGACCCTCCTAGACAATTACAATCATATAAGAACTATTAACTACTCATTCCTTCACTCATTTCTTAACTGAAATCATCAACCACAACCCCTTAATATTTAATTTTAACCCTCAGAACATCAATCTCAGAAAAAATCAAACTTCCACATATATTCATAACCAAGCAAAAAGCTTATCTTAGTTGAACTTAAGATTAATTTCTTGCAATCATGGTCGTGTTGTGCATTCTCAGTATGTGCTTCTATTAAATCGTGCACGATCTCGTTTTGAAATAAATTCAACACGAGAGCGTGCCAAAGTCTTTGGATAAACACGAGGTCGTGCTTCTCTTCAGGTATGAGCACGAAGGTGTGCTCATGTTTGTGTTGTCTACTATTTTTCTCAAACTTTACTTAAATCGATCCGATTCAATCCTGTTTTAAGGTATTTTACATATATTTTAATTCCTATAAATTTTAGGATGTTACATACTTGGTTGGGATGATGGATGAGTTGATGATATGTTTGGTGAATGTTGAGTTGATAATATTGACATATGTTTGGTGAAGTTGAGATTGATAAATTGATGCATTTAGTTAATGGTAAATGTTGAAATGATGAATTTTTAGCTATGATAATTGGAGCATAGACTAAGGGGGAGAAAAAACCCAAAAGGAATTTAATTAAAACTTGTAAGCTAACTACTTGATAAGGGAAACCTTGATCATATATTTGTCGCCTTGGTTTTGAGACTATTTTTATCAAATTTACTAAAGTTTCGTCATAATCAAAAAGGAGGAGATTGTTGGACCAATGGTGGTTAACAATGTAAATCCGTCCTAAGTTTTGAAATGACTAAAAAAATTATAAATTTAATAAACATAGTATGTAGGTTGGATATTGGAAATTGAGTACTTGAAGGTTGGTGACAAAGGCTAAGTAAGAAAAGACTTGAGTGAAGTGGAAACAGTCAAGTAAGAAGTTTATGCGGGTACTAATTGACCTGTGTGGAGACTAGTCGACTGGTGTACATTAAAATCAATAAGGAGGTTAGCAACGGCTAGTTTGGGGACCACAACCCCAAACCAGTCGACTGGAAACAAAAACAGTCAACTAGTTCTGACCTCTATCGCTAAAATTGGGAAACAAATCTTCAGGGTGACATGACAGATCTAGATTCACTTTTGGAAGATTTGAAATTTGAATTCAGTAGCAGGTAAGTCGACTTATGTGTTTTTCAGTCGACTAAAATGTACTACAGGGCAGATCAGTCGACTGGAGATGAGACCAGTCGACTGGAGGTCGATGCTCGAGAAGTTTAGAAGCTATTGGAATGAAAAGCACTCAATTGGAATTTAAATCAGTCGACTGAAAGGTTCAAAATACTCGAGTGTAGTAAATACTAGTCGACTGGTGAAGCTGACAATGGACATGAGTTGACTTTGAAAAGCAACTTAAAGTGGATCACAACAAATACCAACAGGAAAAAACACAAGAGAACATATAAATAGAAGCAAGGACAGAAGAGAGAAACAACACAATCATTCTAAAAGATTCATCTTTGTTTTTCAAGCTCTTGCTTTTACTTGTGTTATTTGTGTTTCATCTAGAAGAGTTTTCTAGATTGAACTAGTTTAGTATTTGTGGTTTGATTTGAACTAGAAATTAGATTTTTGTAAGGTGGCTTGAGCTGTAAATCAAGTATAATAAGAAAACTTAGTGGATTGTTGAAAATCCTAAGTGAAAGCTTAGGTAGTGGAGTAGGTGTTCCTCGCCGAACCACTCTAAATTATGTGTCTCTCTTTTCTTCTCTCCCTCTCACATTTATACTTGTTAAAAATTTAAAAATCCAGCCATTTGTATAACCTCTATTCAATCCCCCTTTCTAGAGGTTATTTGGACTCTACATTGGTATCAGAGCTTAGTGCTCATCTTTCAAGGGTTAACATCCTTGAGTAGAAGATCCAAGAATGACACAAAAAAATTTTAGTGATTTTGGTGTGAATCCAAACTGCCCTTCTCTTTTTAATGGCACAAATTACTCATCTTGGAAGAACCACATGAAGATTCACATCATGTGTGAGGGAATCAAGTATTGTAAGGTCATCATTCATGGTCCTTATGTTCCAAGAAATGACAATGGTGATTTGAAGGATGAGCTATACTATAGTGATGAAGATTGGGATAAAGTCTACATCAATGCCAAGGCCATGAAGCTCATTCTTTGTGCACTATCCACCGAAGAGAAAAATGAAATGGGCTCTTGTACAAGTGCTAAAGACATGTGGGATAGGCTAAGAGTGACTTATGAAGGAACCAATCAAGTGAGGGAAATCAAGATTAACATGTTGCTCTATGAGTATGAAATGATCACCATGAAGGATTGAGAATAAATCAATAACATGCTTGATTGATTTGGTGAAATCATGAATGGCTTGAGTAGCTTGGGAAAAACAATGAGTGATAGTGACCAAGTGAAGAAAATTCTTATATCACTTCCTAAGGAGTGAGATTCTTAAGTCACTGCCATTATGGAATCAAAGGATCTCAATACATTGCAATTTAATGCTTTGGTTGGATCTTTGATTAACTATGAGATTATCTTAAAGACTAGAGGTGGAAGATCAAAACTGAAGGAGAACATTTCTATGAAGGCTAGTCTACCTCTCTATGAAGAAAGTGATAGTGACATACTTGAAGATGAAAATAAGGATGAGGAAATGGCTCTTTATGCTAGGAAATTCAAGAATTTGATAAAATCTAAAAGGAAAGAGCTTAGAGGAGGAGATAGAAAAAGAAACTACGACAATGACAAGAGAAGAAGTGGTGATGATGACAAATGATGGAGGTTGTTTCAAATGTGGCAAGAAAGGGCACTATGCTAAGGAATGCAAAGTTGAAACATCATCAAAGCATCAATCCAATGAAAGATATGACAAAGGACAGAAGAAAGAAAAAAAAACACAAGCATTCTAAAAGATTCATCTTTGTTTTTCAAGCTCTTACTCTTGCTTTTACTTGTGTTCTTTGTATTTCCTCTAGAAGAGTCTTCTAGATTTAACTAGTTTAGTATTTATGGTTTGATTTAAGCTGGAAATCAGATTATTTGTAAGGTGGCTTGAGTCAAAAATCAAGTGTAACAAGAAAACTTAGTGGATTGTTGAAAATTCTAAGTGAAAGCTTAGGTAGTGGAGTAGGTGTTGCTCATCAAACCACTCTAAATTGTGTGTCTCTTTTTTCTTCTCTTCCTCTCACGTAAATCTGTGCTAGTTGTGCAAAAATTACAAGATGAACAATGAAGCTTAGTGAGAACTTCGTCAAAAATTACTCCACTACCTAAGCTTTCCACTTAGGATTTTGTCAAACACCTTGTTATTTCCTCACTTTGAAGCTTAGTGAGAACTTCGTACAAGCTTGAGTTATGACTCAAGTAACCTTACAATCTCAACTTGAATTACGGCTCAAGTCACACCTAACACAATAAGTTATACTAGACACTTCAAGTAAATCTGTGCTTGTTGTGCAAAAATTACAAGATGAACAATGAAACCTTTTGCTAATTTGCACAAGTGAAAATCTAAAACTAGAGAGCTCTTTTTGTTGAGAGGTTTTCAGCTTAATAGATATTCAAAAGTTGTACTTTCTCTTTCCTGAAATTCAGCATATATGTTTGCTCTCTGTTTCCCCAAGATGTCTCATTAACGAATGTGCTAAGTGGCTGCAGAGCACATTTGGTCGACTAAATAAAATATTACTCGACTAAAAATTTATTCCTAGTCGACTAATATAATTCTCCTCGAGTAAAATTATTCCAGAACCATTTGTCTTGAATTTGCCTTTCAGTTACTCGACTAACCCACAACTTAGTCGACTAAATTTTGTATCTTGGTCGACTGACATTTTTCTTACTCGAGTAAGATGATTCTAGAAGCATCTGCCTTGAATCCATATTTGACTTACTCGACTAACACATAAGTTGGTCGACTAAATTTTTCTTGGAACTGAGCAACGTTCGAATTCGAATTCTGTAATCATTAAGCCGCCCAATGCCAACATCATAAATGCATCTAGGGAATTGTCCTCATATTAGTCGACTAAAAACATCATTGGTCGACTAAAATCTACTTACCTGGCAACTATCCATTACACAAACATTTGACTATTCACCTTGCACTCCTGATCAATCTGGAAACCAAATTAGTCGACTAAAACTAGTGTTGGACGACTAACTTCAGTCATGAACCCTTCTTAGGCTAAAACATTGATTTCCTGTCATTCCAATTCAATCTAATTTGTCCCTTAAACCTGTAGACAATGTTTATCAAGTTCATTCGTTTTAAACCATTATCAAAACATAGAAAGGACGTAATGTTCACCACCATTAGTGCAACACTTAAGACCCTAAAATCTATACCCCTAACCCTAAACCGCCCTAAACCTTAACCCCTAACCTTAAACCCGCCTAGACCACTAACACTTAACCCTGAACTCAAAACCCAAACCACAAACCCCAAATCCTAAACCCTAACTAGTAAACTAAACCGCTAAACTCTGAACCCCCAACCCTAAACCACTAACCCCTAAACCCTAACTTCTAACCTTAAACTTAAAATCCCTAAACCTTAAACCAAAACCCTAAACTCAAAACCGCTAAACCCTACCATCAAATCCAAAATTAAAAAATAGTAAACTTTTAAACCTTAAACCACAAACCTAAACCCTAACCCCTAAAACCCTAATCCCTAAACAATGACCCCCTAACCCTAAAACCAAATTCCCAAACCCCTAACTCCTAATCCTTACCTTTAGACCTCAACCTCAAAACCATAGATGTTGAAGTTAAAACCCCTAAACTTAAACCACAAAACCAAACCCCAAAACACTAAACACTAAACCTAACACCTAAAAACCTTAAACCATGCAACCCTAAATCATAAAAACCTTAAATCCTAAAACTCCAAAACTCTAAACCAAAACCTCAAACCCCAAAAACCCTAATCCCTAACCCCTAAACCCTTAATCCTAAAACCAAACCCCGAAACCCTAAACCCCTAATCCTAACCCCAACCCCAAAACCCCAAACACTAAAGCTAAAACCCCTAAACTCAAACCCCAAAACCAAACCTCAAAACACTAAACAATAAACAATAAACCCAAAATCTAAAGAAATAAACCCTAAAACCCTCAATCGTAAAAACCTTAACCCAAACCCCAAATTTTAAACCCTAACCCCTAAAATCCAACTACTAAACCATAATAATCCCAAGGCCCTAAACCCCAAATCATAAACCATAAATCATAAAATCTAAACCACTAACCCTAAGCTCCCTAAGCTTAATCCCTAACCTTAAACCCCTAAGCCTAAACCACTAACTTTTAACCTTGAACTCAAAAACTCTAAACCTAAACAACCTTGAGCCCAAAACTCCTAAACGCTAAACCCAAAATTTAAAAGCAGTAAACTTTAACCTACAAACCCTAAACCATAAACCTTAACCCTAAACCACAACCCCTAAACCCTAAACTCCTAACTCCCAATGCCAACCCCAAAACCCCAAATGTCGAAGCCTAAACCCCTAAACCTAAAAGTAAAAACCAAACCGCAACACCCTAAACACTAAATCCAAAACCTAAAAATCCTAAACTGTAAAAACCCTAAAACCCTCAACCCTAACCTCTAAATCTAATTGTTACACCTTAAACTCTAAACCTTAAACGATAAAACTTTCTAACCCTATTGTATAAACCCTGAACCTTAAAGCCATTATTCCTAAAACCCAACGCCTTAACCCTAAAACCTAAATAACCCCTAACCCCACAATCCTTAACCTTAAACCCTAGACACCAAAGCCCAATAAAAAAGCACAAAACCCCTAAACCCTAAAAAACCCTAAACCCTAAAAAATCCTAAATCCTAAAAAACCTTAAACCATAAAATCCCTAAACCCCAAACCCAAACCCCAAACCCTAAACCCCTAAACCATAAAAAGACTCTAAACTGCTAAACCCCAGATCTGAAATCCTAAACCCTTAAAACCTAAAAAACCCTAAACAATAAAGAACCATAAACCTCTAAAATCCTAAAACCTAAAAATACTAAATGAACATTTAAATGCCCTTCAAATGTAAGTAAATAAACTCAAAACATATAAAATGTAGTTAATCCTGTTGTGAAACAAGCAATTATTGCAAAAACTGCTGAATACAACCATTACTAAGGATTTCATCTTTGAACCAAAAGCATGCGAAGGATGAAATAACACAAAAGGAAAGAGTTCTTAAAAAAACATTTTTACAATTGGAACATGTTTTCTTAAACCACCCATATCACATAAACTCTAAAAACCTTAGACCATAAACATTAACCCCTAAACACAAAAAACAAACCCCTAAAACATAAACTCTAAACCCCATACCCTAAAGGCCAAACCCCAACCCCTAAATCGCAAACCCAAAACCCCTAAACCCAAACTCCAAAACCCAAACCACTAAACTTTAAACCAAAAATCATAAAATACTAAACCCTAACTATCACATCCCTATGTTAATCGCATAAAATTAATGAAATAGATCTAGAAATTAAAAAATAAATCCAATATAAACTTAATGTTTATTATTCATATGGCTACACCATAAAAATCCTAAACCCTAAAATCATAAAATACTAAACCCTAACTATCACATTCCTATGTTAATAGTATAAAATTAATGAAATAGATATAGAAATTAGAAAATAAACCCAATATAAACATAATGCTTATTATTTATATGGTGTAAGTTATATGAATACATAAGTATAATTATATAAAATTAAAGTGAAAATGATAAATAACAACAGAATAATATTAAAAATGAAAAATATGTTAAGCATAGTCTGGCGCACCAGGTTTGTTAATTGACACAGTGGGTTTGTTGAAGTCAGAAGTCTAGCACACCTGGCGTGTTGATTGACACAGGGGATGTGTTAATTAACACGAGCCATGTTGAAATTGACACGGTTGTGTTGCACTATAGAACATGTATAAATCTTGGAAATTTCAAACAAAAATCACAAAGAAAGAAAAAAGAAACAGTGAAGAGTAGGCTCGTGAACAAGCTCGTTAAACTTGTTAACAAGATCGTTTATTAAGCTCGCAATAAAATTATAAACATGTTCATTACATGCTCTTCTGAGTAAGATCGTTTATTATGTTAGGCTCATCAACAAGCTCTAAGCTCATTTAATTATAAATATGTATTAAAGTTATCTCTTATAATTATATTAAATTTATATGATATAAAATTATATACCACTTAGCTAAACCTTAATTTACCCAATACTTGCATACACTTTTTTTTGAGAACTCACATATGACACTTCTTTCTCATTTTTCACCTTTATAACCACTCTCATTCTCACCCTCATCGCTCCCTCACTCTCTCTCACGTCCTCTCAATTCACATCTAGGCACTCTGTCGCCCTTCCCCTCATTTTTGTCGTGTTGAGGTCGAGGTTTTAGTTCTCTTCTTTTGATTTCATGGAAACTAAACCCAATCGGCTCCTATTCTTCCTCCATCTCACGATTGTTTGTTTCGGTGTGTTGTATTTCTGGTGCTTGTGGTGTGTGAGAGCATGTTTTAGTGGTTGTTGGCAGTTGTGACATTATGGGTGTTGTTGTTGGTTGATTTAGGACATGTAATTTATGGTTGCTGTAAATTTATGAATAAATTGCTAATTAATTATTGATTCAAAATATTTGATTTTATAAAATGTTTATATTTTCTTTTAAAGAATAGTTTTAACAGAAACTAAAACAAAACGACCTTGAAAGAGCCTGAAATCAAACTTGGAAATAAGCTTGAAAGAGCAAAAGACAAGCTTGACGAGCTTAAGCTCATTCTCTTAAATAATCAAGCTTATCATGAGCCGAGCTTGAGCCATTCACTAGCTTTCAATAAACAAGCCGATTCAAGCCTGAACATCCTTTTTTCATGTACACGAGCCTAAGCTCGGCTCGGGATCATTTGTAAATAGTGTCGAGCCTAGCTTGAGTAGTTCAATACTCGACTCGGCTCATTTACAACCTTAGTGGAGAGTGAAAGAGAACAAGAGAGGGAGAGATGGGAGAAAATTAAATGGAGAAAAGAGAAAACATGATACAAATGACCAAAGGAGAATAAAGGTAAGAATTGTTAATGAATTCTTAAGTTTTATTCGTAAATTTTTGGGATTTTATGAAGAATTGCTAATTAGGAATTGTTAGTAACTAAATGATAGAATGAATAAGGCAGAACAATATTTTTATGTACATGTATGTAGTAATATAGGGTTTATTAAGAATAATACTAAATTATGGAATTATTGTTTATACATTTATAAGATAATTATTTAGACGACGATACCAGAATTGGGGTCCAGGAGAACTGTGAATATTAAAGCTAACCATGTGTCTAATTTAGACTCACTTTTATATATAGTTATATGTGAGGTCACCTAAAAAAAAGATACTTAATGAATATGCTTTATTGATTGCCTGTAATTATATGGTTATTATTAAAATATATATAAACTGTTGAATTGTGAGAGCGTGAGATTGTTGATGTGGCTTGCATCATTGCTGCTTTGTTGATAGTTGAAATGTTTTATGTGATGATTAATATTTATATGTGATTGTTTGATAGAGATTGAATGATGCATAAATGTTAATCACATAAAAGATAAATTTACTTGTACAGTAAAATGGAAGCATATCTATAAGTGATGGATGAACAAATGCAAAAGCTATGTTATAACTAAAATACAAGTAAATGATCTAATGAAATACAAGCTGATTGATAGAAAATTAAATCATATGAATGATCACAAATTCATATATATATATATATGAATGTTCAAATAAAATAAATGTTAATGAATAAAAGGACTCCATTGGGGATGTGAAAATATGAAAATGCAGATGACAATTGGATATATGTATGGAAAATTGTGTAGAAAATTCTAGAGGATGGTTAGATATATCTGTAGATGACGGATGTGAAACAAATGTAAATAAATATGAAAAGAACACGAATGCATATGAATGATAATGAGCATATCAAATAATTGTATATGAAAGTATATAATTGTATCAAAGAAATACAAATGTATGTACATAAAGAATAAATGTAGAAATAAAAGTAAATGTATAAATGTACACATGAATGCAATTGTACGATTGTGCATATAAATGTTGAAGTATGAGTGAATATAAATTAATGCAGCAGTTTTATCTGCAAAATGAGCAGTTTTATGGATAAAAGAAATTCTCAAGTTTGTGCAATTCAAATGATTTTAGTGGCTACCTAATCCTAATTTATTTTTACAAGTAATGCTCAACTCTTGTGTTAGTTTTCTTATGGAATGCTTCTTTGCAAACCCGAAAGGAAGTAGTTATGAGGTGGAGTTACAAGAACTGAACAATTAATATGAATAATTAATTGTGATGTTAAGTAATATACTCTCTTACGAATTGCTAATATTCTGGATTTCACTGCAAAGGAAGATACGCAGGGAAGGAATCAAAGAGAGTAAATCTAAACCTTTTAGTTTGAATTTGAACACAAAGATTGTTCATCTATAATTTTCTTCATTTGACTTTGTTCAAAGATGAACATATTGGAATTCCAAACAGTTTCTAAGGTGTTTCCTTTGTGCAAGTTTCCCATAAATACTATCAGAATCTTATGAAAACATCTTGCGCCGATGTTTTTTAACTACTGTAATATATTTATATTTAAATTATTGATAAATTTTCAGAGTATATTTTAGAGGACTGTTATTGTACTATAATAATTGAAAAAATAATGTAATTTTTTTTACTTTAAAATAATAAATTTTAATAGAATTAATCTTATGAAAATTAATGATTAAAAATAACTAAAATAAATGAATAAACTTTAATGATATATAATAAAATATATTAATATTTTTTTGGATAATTTTAAAATTACATGAAAAATTAGTTAATATGAAAAATAATATTTAAAGTTGCAAAAAAAGTTGAGAAATTATATTACAATATAAATGACAAAAGTTATTGTTTTCTTAATTTGAATAGTAACTTTATTTCATTTAAGAGATTATTCTTGAGTTAGTTTATAAAATTAAATTAATTTTCTGGCAACCATGTAGACGCAAAGTAGGTGTCAAGCTGAATAATGAGGCGAAAAAATTTGTTTGAGTCAGTTAACGAGTACGTTGATGCTAAATTCAGATTCTATGTGTCGCTAAAAACCCGCCCACGTTGACTCTATTAAAAATTTATTGTTTTTTAAACAATTATAAGAAAAATTGAATGGCAAAAATGATAATTACCTGGACTGCATATTTTTCAATCGGACTCACTTTGAGGTCCGTAATGTTAAGGAGCGAGCGACACTGAGGGATGAGGATGAAGTGAACAAAATGATAAAGATTTTTAATTGAGTTATGATTTTACCTTTTTGGTATACAAAGAAGGAAAAGGAAGAAAAGAAACGTTCAATTTTTATTTTTTGCAGGGGAGAATGAATGGTTAGAGAGTAATGGTTTTTATATTTTGGTGAAAAGAAGGGGTAATTAAAAATTTAATTGTAATAGAAGATAATGAAAGTTCTCTTTAATTGTTCTTCAGATTGGCTCAATTATGTATGAGCAGCAATATATCCTGTTTTCCAGCTTCATTGGCATCTGCATCTCTGTGTTTAGACCATTAAGCATCGAACTCCTTCCTTGCACTTCTCCTAAGTCCCCCTTCTTGAGTAGATAAGCGCCTCTCTATACCGCCATCAGAAATGGGTGAACCTAGCCACGCATAATCCCTCTTTTGTACAACCAAAAGGCTTGGATGAGATAGAATAATATCAATCACACTGTTCCCTTCTCAAACTTGCCAACCAATGAATCTGAATTTTCATAGTTGGAACGTCACAATGTTCCACATATTCCATGTCAACATTGTTAATACATTACCTGTGCAAAATATCCATGTTTCACATCCCATCCATGTACCAGATCATTCTAAGAATCAAACCCAAGTTATATGAAGTTGATCAAACGTATTTCTAGCATGCTCACTATATATATAATAAAAAACTTGGAACAGTTAGTAGCCATGATATTAAAAAATATCACAGATAGCAACTTGGCGAGTCTTGAAAATTATATAAATACCAGACTAATTGGTGCAATCATGGTTACCTGTATCAGATGCTAAGCACAATCCAAGCCAATCTTCAAAACACTAGAGTCATCTCTTCCAGAAATCTGTGACATAAGAAAAGTAAAATCAATCACTCTGATAAAGTATGTTTCAGAATGGTGCAAAGTAATTCCTGATGGCCTCTGAAGACTTAACGATAATTTCCCAGAATCAACTCGAGCTTCTAAGTTTCACGAACTGCTTTGTCAGATAACTAAAATGAATTCTAGATTTGATATGACAATAGTGCGCAATGACTTCTTTTACTTTGTCGCAGTCATAAAAACATACCCAGTGCACTGTAACACCTCGCTAACATCGGAATACTTATGACTGCCTGTAGAATCGTATACTCTTCTGCATAAATGAAACGCTTTATGCATAATCAATTCAATTTAATTTCATCTAATTTGATTAGATTAAAATAATTTAAAATTTTATAAAATTAGAAAAATAAAATCTTACATTACAATTTAATTGAGTGTTTCAACTTTAATAGAGTTATGTAGATGTAGGTGTAGATAGATTGATATATTTATATAGATAAATATAGATACAATATCTTAATACAAAATATTTTTCCAACTTTCCTATTTTTTTAACCTGAAACTGAAACTTCTGAAAACTATAAGGATCAATGTGAAGCTTTACCCCAAAATAACTGAAAGCTGAATTTGTCAAAAACAGTGAAGACAGCATGACCAACTAGACGGTCATCTGAATGAATGTACGATCTGTCGTTCTTTCTCTTTCAAACAAACCTTCCTGCAATGGCCTGTGCAGTTGGCGGCTTTTGCATTGACCTCTCTCTTTCATATTACAGTTGTTAATGAATTATTTAATCACAAAACATTGTTTATCATCGGCTAGTTGTTTTATAAAATGATGGAGTTCTGATTGGAATCTTCATTATTAAGTATAATGAATAGCTCATACATATAATTGGTAAGCTCTCTCTTTCTTCCTAAAAATTATAATTTTTTCGTCTGGGTTATAATTTGCATTTAAATCATACTTTTCTTTGATTGTTTGGATCTGACTGAAGGTTAGTGTTCTGGCATTTAATGTAAAAATTGAGTCTTGTTTGTCTATTTTTTTTTTAGTTTTGTTGAATTTGGTGTTAGTTTTTATTTATGTGAAAAGGGTCATTCAAATTTGGTAAAGGCATATTAGAGATTGTGTAAAACTTATTTCTTTATGTGAATTAATTCTTATATTCTGAAGGGTTCATTTGGTTTCGCTTCATCATTTTCAAATTTTTCTCTCTCGCTCGCTTACTTTGTCTCTTTTCATGTGTGCTTTTTATGTGGGTTCTGTAGATTTTACTTATAGTTCAAGCTTGAATCTTGGACGATTTGAATGGTTTGTAATTATGTTTTTGTTTAATTTAATTGAATTAGAGTGTGGAAATTTGGAATATGGTATATGCAATGCTGCAATATTGTCATTTAAGTGAATTCTAGACAAAAAATGACTGCTTGTTTTTTAAACTCTTTTCTTGACTCTTCATTGTTGAGTTTATGGCTGGTTTCAAAATTTGACATTCCTTTATTTGTCAAATTTTGTGAGGTTTGACTTTTGAGTTGTGGGTTTCATATTTCATCTTGTGGATATGCATGTTTATTACAAAAATGGATTTTGTGTTTTCCAGGTTCATATCTAGATCATCAGGTTTGCGGCATTGATTAGTTCATACAATCGGTGTGCTTAGACCTGGAAGCTTTTCAGATGATGCATTCCATTCAAAAATGGAAATGTTCATGGCCTATGATAGCTACAATTGCATCCGTTGTGGCTTTACTCTCAGTTGTCCATCTATTTCTTTTTCCTGTAGTGCCGTCTTTTGATTACTTCACCGTGCGGCAAATTCAGAATTCTTGCATCCCTACTAACGGATCGGTTGAAGGAAGCACTAACCGAGTTTGGGAAAATCTACCACCAGGCATTGATTTTAACAGTAGATTTCCAGCTGACTTGCACCATGCCGTGGTATATCGTAATGCACCATGGAAAGCTGAAATTGGCAGGTGGCTTTTTGGTTGTGACTACATCACAAAGGATGTAGATATTGTGGAGGTAATTATTTGACTTCATTATTCTTTATGCAGAAGAATTGGCTTTATCTCTCTGGAATATGAGTAATGGCCTAGCGAGAGTTTGTTGTTTTGTATACACTTATATGCACAACACAGAAAATGATTGGTAGGACTGACTACAATCTACATTAGACCTTGCTTGATGTGCGTTTGTTTTCCCTAAAAAAAATTTGGTTGATATATCTTCCCGCAGTTTGATGCCAACTGAATTTCAGTGTAAGAATTATATTTATTTTATCATTTCTGCTGCAGACAATAGGTGGGATTAACTGCAGAAATGACTGCAGCGGTCAAGGTGTGTGTAACCATGAATTGGGCCAATGCCGTTGCTTTCATGGATATAATGGTGAGTTCTTTTCCTTGTGTTTTCAGTTTTTACATTACGGTAATACTTATGCCCATCCTGTACCTTTTATTTCTTTTCTGTGAGAAGGGCCAATTAATTGTTGATACAAAATTGGTCTATATAATCAGTTATTTAATTTGATTTACTGGGTAGGCATCCTGTTTTAGTAACTTTATTATCCATGAATTTAGATAGTGATTTAAAAAGATGGCTGATCTGGAATTCTTTTGTAAAAAATGTAGATTATTAATGATATATGTAATACTTGTCAAGAAATCAGCAAATTCACTTCCCATAGTTTTATCTTCTGTTTGTAACTACTGGAAATGCCTGACAATGTTGAACCTGAAAATAACTGCCTAATATCCTTTTCCTTTTTTAGATTTAGAGATGCTATTGCGTATCTTGGTAAATCTATGCCAGCATGGAATGAATTCTTTTTTATACATTGATGACTTCAGTACTGATTTCTAACTTGAGTGATTGAAGTCAAGTATTAGAATAATATCTCCTGAAATTTTTATTTATTCTCATGGAGCAGGGGAAGATTGTTCTGAGAGATTACAGTTGGAGTGTAATCACCCCAAAACACCAGACCTACCATATGGGCGATGGGTTGTTTCTATTTGCTCTGCTCATTGTGACACAACAAGAGCAATGTGCTTCTGTGGAGAAGGCACAAAGTATCCAAATCGTCCTGTGGCAGAGGCATGTGGATTTCAAATTAAGCTACCTTCTGAACCTGGTGCTCCTAAATTGAGTGATTGGACAAAACCTGATTTCGATAACATCTTTACAACAAATGCAAGCAAAGCAGGGTGGTGCAACGTTGACCCTGCAGAAGCATACGCATCCAAGGTGAAATTTAAAGAGGAATGTGACTGCAAATATGATTGTCACTTTGGCAGGTTCTGTGAAATTCCTGTACAATGTGTGTGCATTAATCAATGCTCAGGGCATGGACATTGTCGTGGCGGATTTTGTCAGGTAACAGTGACTTCTTTCTTTATCTTTGGCTAAGAAGTGGACGACATTTTCTTTTGGAACATAATTGGTCACACAATTATATCCGGCATTTTCTTTATTATTATTTGGTAATCTGCATACATTTGATCCTTCTTTGGTTCTATCATACTATATTTATAGTGCTATTGAACTCTATGACATTGATATATAATCATTGATTATTGCAACAAATAAGCTTGTTCAAAATTTTAAATAAGGATTGATTACATAAAAAAAGCTATCATTGGACTTCTTATAATTGAAACTATTATTTACTGTCCTAGTCTATCCTTGCATCTCTTCTAACTCTGTGAAAATGATACATCAGTGTAACAATGGCTGGTATGGAACAGACTGCAGTATCCCATCTATTAGGTCATCGGTTAGTGAGTGGCCTTTTTGGCTTCGTCCTGCTCAGCTTGATATTCCTTCAAATGAGAATCATAAAGGAAAACTTCTCAATCTTAATGCCATGGTAAAGAAGAAAAGGCCCCTCATTTATGTCTATGATTTGCCCCCCGATTTCAACAGTCTACTCCTTGAGGTAAGAAACTACTGATCATTTTTTGGTGCATACTCTGAACAAATTTCTCATGGTCACTATTTTATGGAAACTGTAGGGACGACATTTTAGGTTTGAATGTGTGAACAGAATCTACAATGATAGAAATGCAACATTGTGGACAGACCAGTTGTATGGTTCCCAGGTATTATTGTGAACTGAGAATAATGACATATTTGCATTTCACTTAACCTGTTGTCATAAACTGTTGCCCGTCTCTATGCCATTGCAGATGGCGCTGTATGAAAGCCTGTTGGCTAGTCCTTTTCGTACTCTAAATGGTGAAGAAGCTGACTTTTTCTTTGTTCCTGTCCTTGATTCATGCATCATTACACGTGCGGATGATGCACCCCACTTAAGCATGCAGGTAACATTCTGGAGTTCTCAAAAAAAATCTAGTCTTGTGAATGCATTTTAATTTTTTTCCTTTGCTTGTGAAAGAAAACTAATGAAAAAGAGAAAATTCACCTTTATGTGTGATCATGCATTCTTTGTCTTTGTAGAGAACCAAAATACCTCTCTGTGTTCTGTTTCCTAGTTCTTTTTGAATTGTATCTCTTCTCGTGGTTGTGAGTGGTGATTTTCTTTTACTAATCTCATGTATTTTGCCTCTGTACTTTCTTTTTAAAATTTTATTATTCAGTAAGTTGAAGAATATTGAATTAGTCATGGAAACTTGTCTCTTGCAACAATGATTATCAGTATTCTTATGGTTTGTGCTGTAGTAAGAGCTCATTTAGAACAACAAATTTCATTCAGATAATTAGAGCTTGAAATTCATGTACTTAAAAAGAAAAGCTTGCAGTACGTGTAATTCCTCCACCTGCTATGGATTTTCCAACAGTATAATTTTTCTTGTCCGGATTCGTCATCCTGGATCTCTATATCTTATTCTCGATAATTAGCCATGTTTATGTTTAGCTTGTATTTCCTTTACTCTTCAAGTGCGTGAAAGTTCTACAATGCTTTTCACTTGATCAATTTCAGGAACACAGGGGTTTGAGGAGCTCTTTTACTCTAGAATATTATAAGAAGGCGTACAATCACATTGTTGAGAATTACCCATATTGGAACCGCTCATCTGGAAGAGATCATATTTGGGTATGATGCAATTAAGGCATGCTTTATTGTGTTGAAGAGAATTTGTGGAAGAATCAATGCTAGTTGTTTTTATATTGTGTATGCTAATGATGTCACCTTTTTTATCTGAAGGCAGTCTTTTTCATGGGATGAAGGTGCTTGCTATGCCCCCAAGGAGATATGGAATAGCATGATGTTAGTTCACTGGGGAAACACTAATTCAAAGCATAATCATTCAACAACAGCATATTGGGCAGATAATTGGAATACAATATCTTCTGATAGAAGAGGCAAGCATCCCTGCTTTGATCCTGATAAAGATCTTGTGCTTCCTGCATGGAAAGTTCCTGATGCTAACGCTTTGCGCTCCAAACTGTGGGCTAGGTACTAATCTTAATGGGAGTGTTCTCTAACTATTCAAACTTTATATTATACAGCGAACTTTATATTATACAGCGATTACAGCATTTGTTTTTCTTCGTTCTCAACTGATCTGACAAAGGTGGAGCTCATAACTCATTTGTGTACAGGACCCGAGAGCAGCGGAAGACTCTGTTCTTTTTCAATGGGAACCTAGGGCCTGCGTATGTACACGGTAGACCAGAAGATACGTAAGTAGATTTTACTGTTGCATTGTGTTTATTTCACACTCCCAACTGGTATCCTTGGAAAACAACAGACAAATTACCTAAAGGAATGTGGTTTAGCCATTTTGTTGTTCTCTTTTCATAAAACCTCAAAATTAAGTTTCCTTTAAGTAAGACATGATATTGTTCATGTTTTAACATTCCAAGAGATCTTTCAGAATTATTTTTTATTTAGTTGGGTTTTTGGTATGCCTCAAAGGTGCTGCAATGAAGTTGTGTTTTGGGAAATTTAGTAGCAAATCCAACTATTTGTTTGTGTTATTTATTTTTATTTCAGTTATAGCATGGGCATCCGACAAAAGTTAGCGGATGAGTTTGGATCAAGCCCCAACAAGGATGGCAAGCTTGGGAAACAGCACGCTGAAGATGTAAAAGTAACCCCAGTACGCTCTGCATACTATCACGAGGATCTAGCTAGCTCTATTTTCTGTGGGGTGCTGCCTGGAGATGGTTGGAGTGGACGTATGGAAGATAGTATTTTGCAAGGGTGCATTCCTGTGGTAATTCAGGTACAGACTGATATTTGTTTGTTGAACTGGTCAGAAGCTAGAAGCTGCATTGACATTTGGTGTATCGAGGAAGCTCCTTGATACAGGGCATTATTTGATTGTGATCTTAATTCCAAATTTCTAAAGTTGAACAATTGTAGTTTTTCTTCCAATGTTGCATATGTTAAGACATTGATAAACACCATTGACTGGCTTCTTCACTTTTGGTTGTTTATAAATTACAATTGCTGTGAGTCATCTATCTCAAACATAATGTTATATTTCAAGGTAACATAGGATAAGTTGGGGTTCTGATCCTGACATCTCCCAAATATGGTAACTCATTGGACTCCCTCTCATTCAATTCAGATAAGTTGGTTTGTAAAGATGAATTCTACTTTGTAGGTTCATGAAAATTAAAATCCCAAAATAGACCTGTTGTTTGCTGGTTTGATTTTGTTTTTATGCCCAATGTGGTAGTGTTTTTTCCCCAAGAGGTTCATATTTGTTAATTTTTTAGCTCCTAGTCAGGACTGAAGCTACCCATGATATCAATATTTAGTCGATAATCCACAATTGTCATCTTAATATATCAATTTAACGAGTGGCTGAAGACTCTTTATGTAACTTGAAATTGTTATTGCATCAATGGTTTTGACTGTAGTAACTAGCTACTTATCATTTTGTGTTCATTTTCATTTTGTTTCTTATACTCAGGATGGGATATTCCTGTCATATGAGAATGTGCTCAATTACGAAAGCTTCGCAGTTCGAATTAGAGAAGATGAGATTCCTAACCTGATAAACATTCTTCGGGTAAGATTTTGTGTCTTTGTTATCTTTATTATCAGACAAAACTCAAACTTGAAAGTACTGATCTTAATGCATTCATACTTCAGGCATTTAATGAGACGGAAATAGACTTCAGATTGATGAATGTAAAGAAACTCTGGCAGAGGTTTATGTATCGTGATTCCGTGTTGCTCGAGGCCGAAAGGCAGAAAACTGCTTTTGGCTATGTGGACGACTGGGCAGTTGAATTCTTACGATTGACAGAGGATGATGTGTTCTCTACTTTTGTACAGGTATTATTCCTTTTTCTTCACTTCTTGATTTTCAAATCATTTGAGACTGCAATTTACTTCGACTTTCCTTTTGAGGAACTTACAGGATTTTACGCTGACTGGTGAATGTACTTTTTGTACCTTTTGTTCTTTTTAGGTTTTGCACTACAAGTTGCACAATGAGCCTTGGAGGCGACAACTGAATCATGTAAACAAAGATTTTGGGTTGCCACAGCAGTGTTTGATTAGAACATAATGAAGAGATGCAGATTCATCCAAAGAGGGCAAAAGGTTTTCCATAAGAGCATGTTTTATACACCATAATGGCGCTACGGAATTTCTTCTTTCCCCTCTGATATTTCCAATTCTCATTCTTTTCCAATTAGTTATCCTCCATTACAGTCTAGTTACACAGGAAGTGAAGAGGAAGGACTTCATTTTTTGACATTTACACTGGCGAACTTCATGGTACATCTGTGCATACAGTTCAGATTTATTTACAGAAATTTCAGGCAGTGCTTTGACAGCTTATAGGTAGACACAAAGGATTTGAAGAAGTCCAGTGGTACAATAGCAGTTCTTATGCGGGAATATTTCTTCTTCCATCAGGTAAGTGTTTACAGAGGAAGTTGGAAGGATCAAATAAAGAGAGGAAGAAAGAGAAGGCAGTCCTAGTTTGTGTTTATTATGAGGTTGCATGAACAAATTCATTTAGAAGACGAAGTTGGTAATAAGAGAGATTAGCTTCAAACTGAGTAAAGCTATGTTGCATGTACAAATTCTGGTTTCCTTATATAACTTGAGCACTGAATTGAGCTTGTTCTGATCAATGGGAGCAACAAAATCTGATTTTCAGTTTGTTTAGTGTCGTCCCATTTAAGTACTTATTTCTTGGTGTAAAGAAATGTATTGCGTTCTCTCTAGTGCATTGTAAACGTGAGAGAAGCAACTTTCCGTTTACAACGTGCAGTAACTCAACTCAGATTTGGACAAGGACACAACTCAGATTCCTTTTTTTTTTGGCAGCAAAAGCTAGGAGCATGTATTCTTGTTCACTTTGACTCTGTCATGTAGCACCATGTGAGACTAAAAACAGAGAGAAAAGTGACAAATAGGTGAAGTAGTTTTTATTTTGAATCGTCGATTGCGAATTGAGGTGTCAGAGAAGTGCAATGCATGGAGATGAAGGGGTTATGAGGTAGAAGTAACGGCGTTGCTTTTATTTGGTAAATCGATTCTTGAAAATAGACACTGAAATTGCAATAGTTAGATGCTCACAAGTTTCGATTTATGTGTTCATCGTATCTCTATGTAAGCCGGGACTCGTCAGTATTGCTACTCATGGGACTGGGAAATTCTGAACCGAATTGAATATTTGTACCAAACTGTACTGAAACCGAAAATAGCCGTTGACTTTTGACTTTTTCCGTACTGTACCGTACTGAAGTTTTTTTTGGGACGGTTCTGGATCTTACACAAGATCTGTACCGAGAACCGTTCTGAACTGTACCGAATTGTCCTGAACTGAATAACTGAAACTAGTACCGAGTAATAAAATTTTATATATATACATATATATATATATATATATATTTCTTTAATTAATATAGTATAAATTACCTCTTAAAAATAATATTTAATAATTAGTAATATATATTTTTAAAAATACTATAATAATTTTTTTTGTGAGTTTGAGTTCGAGTTCGAGCATCG
>CANYCX012440831.1:0-12556 GCA_948193385.1 Breynia disticha f. nivosa | reverse complement strand
ACAAAATTAATTCATTCAAGCATTTATTTAACCCATAATTAAGACATAATTAAAACACCATTAATTCTAAACAATTTTATCAATTTAAGCACATAATCAATTATCAAAATAAATAATAATATTCAACAAATATTCAACATATAGTATTATCCTATCTACAGGGATCCACTATTGACTTCTATTTAAGTGAGATTCAGGAATTTTAAGGAGTTGAAGAAATTGGGAGTTATAGAGTTTAGAGGTACGAATAATCTACAATTTACAGAGGAGTGGTTAGACCAGTTGATATGGTTATTTAAGATGATGGAGGCTAATGGAGCGGACATGCTAGAGTTTTCTATTTCTTTGTTACTGAGGAATGCTTACAGCTGATGGTTATTCTGCATTCATTAGAGTTTCCACGAGTACTGACGTGGGAGGATTTTGTAAGGATATTCAGGAGAAAATATTTTCCAGATGTTTAAAAGGATGCAAAGAGAGAGAGTTCTTAGCTTTAAAGCAGGGGAAGATGATTGTAGCTGAGTACGAGTTACAGTTTACCCAACTTTCTTACTATATTGCGAATCTTATCCTTGATGAGAAGGATAAGTGTAGGATGTTTGAAAATGGTTTAAACAAGGAGATTCATAAGCAAATCCCTCACACAAAGGCAGAGGATTATATAGTTATGATGGATATGATTTTAAAGGTTGAAGAGGATGATGAAGAATGAGATAAGAGGAAGAGGGCAACACTACAGGGATATTCTATTAGATTTGGAAAGAGACTATAATTCACCCAGACTCGAGCCTGATATCAAGGATTCACTGTGACTAGATGATGACCTTATCATTATCAGTCTTATCATGGTAGAGGTATTAGCCGAGGATGATCAGGTGGTTCAGATTTTGTGACAAGACTAGTTAGATCTGCATGTTCTCATTGTCATAAGTACCATCTAGGGGAGTGCAGGAGAACGACTAGTAGATGTTACATTTATGGATAAATGAGACATTTATGAGAGATTATCCAGATAGAGTTATTGGAGAGGGATCTGTAGGAGCTGAACCTCTAGCACAGTCTACTACACAGAGTAATAAGCTTATGTCTGTGGCCAATGGTAGCTGAGGTAGGGGCAGAGGTGTATCAGGGTCAGCTTCCAGTAAAGGTGGAGGAGCCTTAGTGTGAAGCTCATTTTCAAAATCTTATTTTTCTTGATAATCAATATACTTTAAAAAATGATATGAAATCAAATTTAAAAATTGAACAGACGAGAGAGAATATATATATATATATATATATATATATATGCTCTTTATATAAAACTCGGCACAAACTATTTTCATTTCAAAATCAAACAAAAATGGAAGCAAATAGTTTGAAAAACATTCAAACTCAAATCCTGCGTGTATATACAAAAATGTACAGTATGTACAAAGCTAAATCTCAAAAATGAATTCTGGAGCTCGACCTCTAACGTAAGCCTGGAAATGCTGATCACCTCTGTCGTCCAACTATAGCAGCTTCCTACGATCTGCACAATCATTTAAACAATAAACAGGGGTGAGTATAAAATATACTCAGTAAGGATTGTTAGCTTAACATAAAGTAAATGATGTGCAGGGTAAAAATACGAATCAGCACGAAGGCGTGCCTAACTATTTTCTCCCTATGACATCTCTATATGTCAGTCAAACAAATCACACAGATAGAAAATAACACACAGCTCAATAATCCACGCAGGATTATTATTATCTGAATAAAAAATTCACACAGAACGTTCATATTGCACGCAACAATATCAAGATAACATAAATCAACATCCACACATGTTCAAAATCATAACATTATACATATATAAATGTAAATGTATGATATGAAATGCTAATGCAAATCCACACAGAATGATCCGAGTTTTGGATAGCACACAACTCAGTCAACAAAGAATATCTCTGTTCCACACAAGAAAGGTTACGTCAGTCAGACCGCACACAGCTTAGTCCAAGACAACACATAGCTCAGTCCTTTAATCCACACAGGTAAGTCCACACAAAACTATTCTTGCCACACAAGCTAGTGTCACAAAAACTTATGCAATATGTATGAATGACATTCATTTTAGCACACAGTACAGGAATGACATTCTTATCCACACACAGTACAGCTCACACAGAGCAAATATAAATACCACACAGGTATTCAATCATTATCAAGTCAAAAAATGCCACACATGTATAATATCAACACCATTTCAATCAAAACATACCACATAGGTATCAAATCAACTATATGTCAACATTTAGCAATCATATCATTTTCAATATCATAAGTCATCAATCCATTCATTTGATTCAATTTCAATATTGATTCGTCTAACTCTAGCAATCTCAACAGATCATTATAGGCCATATATTATTGCACTTAAGTAAACTTAAAGAATAGATTTACGAATCAATATAGTAAGCGTAAGAACACTTACCTCAAAAGTAAGTAAAATCGGAACCCTAAACACTGACACAAAATCATCTCACTCGTCGTACAGATCCTCCTATACGAAATTAATCACATATATGTTGTTAACTATCGATATCTACATTAATTCTCCACTTAGAATTATCAAACACCATTCTTAGCTCATATTTGTCATTTCTTAGAAACCTTCCACCTGATCTAATCTTCATAAAACCACTCAATTCATGTTCTTCATTGATCTAAATTATGTATATTAAGTTAATCAAGCTCTTTTTACTTAAATACATGTTTCTTAGAACTCAGCTTCAGTTGAAACCTATCAAACGTATATCTCAGAAGCTAACCTTCATATATTCACCTATAAAACAACTAAATAAGCTTACTTTAGCAACTTGGCCGTGATTCTTGCAAAAATTTAGTAGTTTCTTACTAAAATACTGGTTTAACTTCCTCCTATAATGATTCTAGGGCTTCTTTTTGAAGGTTAGAAGGTTTCGGGTCTGTTTTGCGAATGAAAACGAATGAAACTGTAAAGTATTTATATCAGATCAGTGAGCACGGCCTTAGGCACGGACCGTGCTATCAGGTCGTGTTGATATTTTCTAATTTATTTTGAAAATTCTGGAAATTCCTGGAAATTTGCATGAGCACGTGGTCATGTTGATTTTCTGACTTTTGCATTTTCCTGATTTTTCATCCGATTAGCTTCTGTTTTAATCTATTTTTCATATATTTCTTTTCTAAGAAATTTCAGGACGTTACACTTAGGTACTTAGGGATAAGCTAGGATGTTTACTATGTCCTGACAGGAGTTAGTTGATGCTCTAGAGGTTATCACTGATGAGTTATACTTATTTGACATTATTTCTTATGCATTGATAGATCCAGGATCTACTCATTTATTTATAATCCCCAGAATAACACACGCAATAAAAATTAAACCAAAATCATTGACCCAAAGATTAGGAGTCCATACTACTTTAGGTGAAATGATGTGGGTTCATACGATATACAAAGATTGTAAACTTAAGATTCAAAATTCAGAAGTAATATTCAATCTAATTTTGTTAGACTTAACAAACTTTGATCTTATATTGGGTATGGATTGCTTAGCTTGTCATCGAGCTAAGTAGATTGCTTTATAAAAGAATTAATAATTGAATTTGAATAGAATAAAGTAATTTTTTGTGGAGAAAGAAAGATTGTGCCTAGTTGTTTAATATCAGCTCTTCAAGCTTTTAAGCTCATCCAAGATGGATGTGAAGCTTACTTAGCGTACGTAATTGATAGCATGACAACAAACAAAAATGTTAACAGAATACCAATAGTAGATCAATATCCATACGTATTTATAAAAGATCTCACAGGATTACCTCTTGCTAGAGATATAAAGTTTACTATTGAATAGATTCCATGTATGAAATCCATATCCATACAACCGTATAGAATGAAACTATCTAAATTATAAGAATTAAAGAAACAGTTACAAGAATTACTTGATAAAGGATTCATCTGACCTAGTGTTTCATCTTGGGGAGCACCAGTCTTATTCGTTAAAAAGAAAGATGGAATATTACAGCTGTGTATAGACTACAAAAAATTGAATTAAGTAACTATAAAAACAAATCTCCATTACCCCAAATAGACAATTTACTTGATCAATTGCGAGGTTCCACAATGTTTTCAAAGATTGACCTAAGATCTGGGTGTCATCAACTAAAGATAGCATAGAAAGATATTCCAAAGACTACTTTTCAAACCCGGTATGGTCATTATGAGTTTTTAGTTATGCCATTTAGTTTGACTAATGCTCCGACAGCATTTATGACACTAATGAACAATATATTCCAGTCCTTCCTCGATCAGTTTATGATTGTATTTATAGATGAATTTCTAATCTATTTGAGAAATACTGACAAACACATTGAATATTTATGAATCGTATCGCAAACTTTATTGGAAAAACAATTATATGCAAAGCTTAGTAAATGTGAGTTTTGGTTAGATCACGTAGTCTTCTTAGGACATGTGATATCTGAACAGGGAATATCAGTAGATTTGAAAAAGATTGAAGCAGTATTGAATTAGGAACCGCCTAAGATAGTTACAGAGGTACGTAGTTTCCTGGGAATGGTAAGATATTATTGTATATTTGTAGAGGGTTCTCGATTATAACTTCTCTGCTGACACGTTTACTAAGAAAGAATGTATCAATTCAATGGAATAATCAATGTCAGTAAAGTTTCGATGAATTGAAATATTGATTAACCACAGCTCCAGTCCTTGTGATTCCTTCTAGTATAGGAGGATTTGTTATCTGTAGTGATGCATTTTATCAAGGACTTGGTTGTGTTTTAATGCAAAATAGGAAAGTGATAGCATATGCCTCAAGACAACTTAGACCACATGAGATGAATTATCCAGTACATGACTTAGAACTTGCAGTAGTTGTATTTCCTCTAAAGATCTGGAGACATAATCTTTATGTTGAGACGTTTCACATTTTTACTGATCATGAGAGTCTAAAATACTTGATGACCCAGAAAGAATTGAATATGAGACAAAGAAGGTGGTTAGAGTTGTTAAAAGAATATGATTGCACAATCAAATACCATCCTAGAAGAGAAAATGTGGTTGCTGATGCACTCAGTAGAAAATCAAGTGTTTCTCTATCTAGTTTGCAGTTAACATTTATGACTGATTTGATAGCTTTACGAAGCTTCAATGTGAAGTTGGAGTTAATGGAATCAGGAATGTTAATAGCACAATTAATGATTAGACCGATGTTATTAAGAAAAATACAAGCAGCATAAAAGTAAGATGAAGGGTGTACTAGAATAATTGAATATATTGACCAGGGGTTGGAGACTTTGTTTCAATTGGTTGATGAACTGTTGATGTTAGGCACCATAGTATATGCACCAAATATTGAGGGTATTAGACAAGAGATACTGTATGAAACACATAATGCTCCTTATGTTATGAATCCAGGAATGACAATGATGTATAATACTCTGAATAACATTATTGGTGGCCAAATAATGTAACATTCCTATCCTAAAACTCCATAATTAGTAAAATGATTAATAAAAGTAAGTTTAAATGAACATAATATACATTAAAAAACTGTTAAACTTTAAGATAGGACAATACAGTTGATAACACAAGAGGAGTTATACAAAAAAATGCAGAAAATGCTAAGTTACAACTTACAACATGAAGGGCGTGCTGATTGGCACGAGGGCGGGCTCACTGGAAAAGTGATGAGCATGACCGTTTCAATTAAGAGCACAATCAACCTTTCTAAAAAAAGGAAATGTCAACATGATGGGGTACTAAACAGCACAGTGAGCATGTTGATAGGAACACGGTAGTGCTTCTTAACAAAATAGTACTTAATCAAAGCAGAAGCTTCATTTATACAATTTAAGAGAGAAATCGAGAGAGAACAAAAGAGAGAGGGATCAAGAGAGTTAGAGAGAGAAAGGAGATGGTGTGGTAAATTATTCGTAAAAAACAGCAAATTGGATCCTAGAAGTAAACCAAGAATCGATATCTAAGTCGATATTGCGAAACTACAAAGGCAATTCTTAATAATTACTAAAAATGAATATAATTTTATGAAAAACTTAGGTTAGAAATTTTTAAGCTTAGATTAGGAGCATGCATGTTATTGTGCAATTGAATGGATTGTGATAAGGGTTTGTATAAATGATCTTTTAGGACAATAGGTTAGACCGAGGCAGAGTTGAGGTTCGTATCAGTTCGAGTATTTCAGTTTGTAGATGAGTAATCTAGCTCACTATTTGGTTAAATTAAAATATGAATATGAATTACTTTAGATTACAACTAATTATCATTATTGTGAATGATTGTGAATGGTTATGGGTTATTTACAATTGTGAAATGAATTAATGATATATACGCGTATAAAAGAGATTAATATGAAAATGGTGACAAATGTGAAATGAATATGTAAAATGGTATTGGATATACGATTGAAATAAACAGGTACATAAAATGCAAAATGAAATGCAAACAGGTACGTGAACGTTGCTTATTGTTTATGATATATGATATGATGATATGGTATTGATGATGATATGGTATTGGTGAGGTGATGGAAAGGTGATAAATGATCGATCATTTGGATACGGAAGTAGGGAGACAGAAGTTAGGTCCACATGAAATGGAGGTGGAAAAATGTTTTTAAAACAAAAGTGGGGAGACAGAAGTTAGTAATTTATTATGAATGAGAACGTATGAACACTGGTTATATGATTCGACATGAAAGTAACTTAAAATAGAAATGAGCAATGTAGCGATAATTTTATAATTGATTATATGAAATGATGATTATACAAATTTATGAATACATATTGGTAAAATGAAGTAAAGATTACTCACTAAGCCATAACTCACACAACTGCGACTTTTGTTTTTAGGTACAGGTATTGACGGGGATAGGCGTCTGTATTAGAGTATGGACTTGTTCTATTGATCAGGTTGGACAGCTGCTACCCCATCCATTCTCTCTTCTAAAAATGCCATCTAAAAATTTGTTCATGTCACAGTTTGCATGTTGTATGCTATGTTGATATATGTTAGTCATACTTGAGATAGATAGTTATGAGATGACACTATATTGATGAGTACATATGATATGTTTGTATGAGTTGATAGGTGGATGATGACTCTAATGTGTATATGTTGTATATATGATGTTTGTTTGATGAAGGTTGATAATGAATTGAAGACTTAGTATGGTAAGATAATTGTATAAGGTAAGGAAAATAGGTTGATTGTAGGTTGATATTGAGTTGCAGAGATTCATCATGGGCCATGCTTAATTGACACGATGACCGTGTTGAATTAACAGAGGACGTGTTATACCATTATGAGGCCGTGCCCATAAGGGTGTTGATCAGCAAGAGCTGTGCTCATATGAATTCCCAATCAACATGAGGTCAACACAAGTCGTGCTCCTGCACTGTTTACCTTTGCTGCACCACTGTTTTGCTGATTCTGCGGCTATTTTATTTTGCAATGTTATATGAATGATTATAAATAAAAAAGAGTATGAATGATGGAAAAATTTTTAATTTATGCATTACTATAACATACGTAATTAATGTTAATTACGGATTATATAGTTGATTAAGTTTAGGATGTTATAGAAAGTGTTATGGTGAAGATTTTATGATCGATCATATTGGAGATGGGAGTATATTATTGGATTTTGGAGTCTAGTATATTATTGGAGATGGGAGTATCATATATTATTGGAGATGATAGTATAGTATACCTAGAGATAGGAGTAATAAGGAGAAGCAGAGTTATATGTTTTTAGATGAATGATACTTATATAGATCTTGAGATTATGATATATGATATTAGATACATGTTTGGTTTATTTCAGGTTGACACTAGTATGTATACATATATACAATAGTTGCACACGAGTTGTGGCTAACAACACGGGCACTGTGCTACAGTTGAATAAAAGCGTGCTAGTTTAATACGGGGCTATTGTGCCCATGGACTTGCTACACTAACACGGGCATGTTCCAGACCGTGTTGTATACTATTATATGTGATTAATAAATAAATAGCAGAAGAGAAAAATTAAACGAAAATTTTTTAATTTATTTTGTATTGTAAGTTAATCAAAAGGTTAATTTCATGATTGAGTATAAGGTTAAATAGTTTATGATGTTATAATGTGTGTGTGTGTGTGTATTTATATATATATATATATATATATATATATATATAGCATAAATTACAATTGAATCTTTATAGTACATTAACTTTTAATTCAATCATCTTGCATTACTAATGATTTCAATTTAGTCTTTAATGTAATGCCTTAGAAAATGATAGAATTAATATATATGGAAAATAAATTAAAACAAATTGAATCAGAACGAAAATCAGAAAAATGCTGAAAGTAGCAGTTGAGCACGGGCTAGAGCACGACCGTGCCACTACAAAAAAGAAACGGTTTTAGCGACCAAAGGTTTGGTCGCTAAAACACCAGTTTTGGTGGCGAAAATAAAATATCGACCCAAAAATTGTGGCGGAAAAAAAAGTCGGAAAAATCAAGTAGCGACCCAAGGTTTGGTCGCTAAAACACGAGTTTTGGTCGCTAAATGAATTTAGCGACGAAAAATTGGTCGCTAAAAACATCGTCGCTAAATTCATTTAGCGACCAAGTGGACGCTAATTAGCAACCACGTGGTTGCTAAATTTTTTGCGACCACGCGTGGTCGCTAACTTAGCGACCACGTGGACACTAAGCGCATTACGTAGTCGCTGATTTTGTTGAGCGTCCACGTGGTCGCTAAATGATCAGCGTCCACGTGGTCGCTGATGGTGAGCGACCACGTGGACGTTAAACAAAATAAATTTTTTAATTTTTTTGTATAATTTATTTATATTATTTTTTATTTAAAATTAATTGTCAATTTAAAATTAATTTTCAAATTAAAATTAAATATGAAATTAATATTTAAAATGAGAAATTGAAAAATATTATAAAAAAACAGAACGATAAAATAAAATATATATATATAATCAAAAATATAATATAACATTCGTACATAAAATAAAAAACAACAGAAAATGAAATATCTAAGAAGGTGGGGGCTGTGGTGGACGTGGCTGAGGGGTCGTCGTTGGCGCGTCGTCAGATGAGGGTGGTCGGCTGGAGAAGAATAGCTGCATCTGGCGCTCCATCTGTGCCAACCGATCTTGGAGTGTATCGATCTGAGTCTGCAGATGCTGGTTATTGCGGTCAAGCTCTGCAGAACGCGTGGCGTCTCGGCAAGGATCTGCGATCCTGTCGGCAAAAAAATCTCTGCAACCTCTTCGTTATTGGTAGATAGAACATCTGCGCATATGGAACTGGTTTAGCCTTCCCTTGCTTCCACCTTGGATGTCCACAAATGTGACAAGAATCATTCTCCACGTTCACACCTCAATAAATCATGCAATTATTTTTGAAAGCATCAATTGCTTTGTACGGTAAACCCAATCCTTCAACCAATTTTCTTGTGTCATAATATGTCTCTGGCAGCGTTGTCTCCGGATGAGAAATGTGTCTTGCATAATCTGACAACATGTCATATCCCCACTCTGTTATTTTCAATTTAGATTTCAGACTAAGTAATTTTGTCGCCGCCGCTAATTGACTTATATTAGATTCTAACATATCGAACATACGTTGAGCCTCTGAATTTGGTGGTTCCGGCATGCGCTCAATGTTCGGAACATCTTCTCCCTCATTTTGCTGCTGATTATAATCAACATCCATATTGGGACGAACACCAAAACCATCGTATACCATTTGTTCCATATTCATCCCAAATTGTTCCGTCTGAAAAGCTGCATCAGCATTGTCGACATTATAATTTATCGGGTTCACATCATAAGTACTACTACTACTACCACCTACATATTGTCGAGACTTGCTCAATAGCACATTAAACATTTCTTCTGTCTCTCCATGTGCATTCCACCAATAGTAATTGCTTACAAATTCGTGATATATAATATGTTCTTTAACTTTGTTTGGATGTAAAAATTTTCTATTCCTACATCTTGTACACAGACAACGTAATAACGAATTGTATCGAAAGTATAATTCGACATAGAAAACTCCATGAATTGTTCAACGCCCGCAATAAACTCATCATTCAAAAATCCATCAATAGCACGCACATACATCCACTCACACATTTCTTCTAATAAATATAAATATCCTTCAAAATTACCCCTAAAAAAATAACATAAAAGTAATTACAAAATATAAAATTTATAAATACATAAAACGTTTATTAAATTAACACTTACAGTTATATCCACGCTAAATATTCGAAATAAGAGACGTTATTCAAACAACAACCAGTCCAAAGTATTCTTCTTCACGAACAACATATAATTAAGTTTGGTGTAAATTTTTTACTATACAAACTTAACAAAATATGAAGCCATATATATATGCAAATTATGGGGGGGAAATTTCCCGCCAAAATAGTGGCCACGTGGTCGCTAATTTGCGTTCACGTGGTCGCTAAATTTATGCTGAAATTTAGCGACCACGGGGTCGCTAATGTGGTCCACATTTTGGCGCTAATTTTTCCCGCCACACTGTTTATGTTGACCTTTTTTAGTGACCACGTGGTCGCTAATTTAGGGACCACCTGGTCGCTAAATTTGGCGGGATTTCGTGCCAAAAATTCCCTCTCCACTGTGCACAAGAATGACCAATAAAAATTTAGGGACCACATGGTTGCTAAATGCAAGAATTTAGCGTCCAAAATTTTTGGTCGCTAAATTTTGGACGCTAAAAACGCAGAATCTCGTAGTGTGCAAGAAAACATGGCACGAACACGAGCACAACCCATGCTATAGATAATATCGGTTGGACATTTTTAACATATAATACAACTAAGCACTGTTTTATCGAATAAAGCGCGATCAAAGAAAAAATACGAAAAGCAAGTAGGAGAAAATCTTAGAAGGAGTTAGAGAGAAAGAGTAAGCAAGAAAGAACTCAAATTCTTGCAAATTTAAAGGCAATCATATTAAGGTAAGTTGTGAGCTTGATTTTGAATGAATATATATAAATTAGAGATTATTGAATTTTGGAAAGAAAGTGAGGATTTGAGGTTTATGGCTTGTAACTGATGTTGATATAGATGAAACAAGTTATGAAACAAGTTATGAAACAAGTTAATGACAGCCTTGGTTGGTATTTTTTGTATAGGAGTATTTTTATGACGTTTGGACCGGAGTTGTGTGGAACTCAAATTTAAAACCAATTTTCCCTGATAAACAATTTAAATGAAGAAATGATATCTAAAATCAAATTCTTAAAACGAGGAGAGAGAAAATATATACACACTATTTATACAAAACCTCAACCCAACCTGTTTCATTTTCAAAATCAAAGCACAAGCAGAAGCAAATTGTTTGAAAAACATTTAAACACATGTTTTGCGTGTATATACATATCTGTACAACATATGTACAAAGCAAAAATAAAAAATGAACTCCAGAGCCGGACCTCTAACGTAAGTCCCAAGCTGAACTCTGATCACTGCTGTCTTTGTCCAAAAGTAGCAGCTACCTACGATCTGCACATCAATTAAACAAACACACAAAGGTGAGTATGAAACATGCTCAGTAAGTAATCTTAGCTTCATTCATATCACATTCAATTCTTAATTATGTGCAGGAAAAAAATATAAATCTGAGCGAGGACGTGCCTATCTATTTTCTCCCAATGGCAACCGATTATGCTAGTATAAACATATTCAATCAGTTCACATAGAATCTCAAACCACACAGGTTATATAAATCTCTCTCAGCACACAACATCAGAGTTAAATATTCATATGTAAACTAACCACACAGGTTTGATCACAAAGATCATACTTATACGAAAATAACATCCACACAGGATAATACACAACAATCACGAACCACACAGGTTCTATATCACACAGATATTCATGATCCACATAAGAAATTATAGCATTATATGAATGCAAATGTACGCAAGGTTAAATGCTAATGCAAATCCACACAGGATGACCCGCATATTTGTCCTTTGTTCCACACAGGAGAGGATACCTCTGTACCATACAAAAGAGGTTAGGCACACAGCCTGAATCTGAGCACATAGCTCGTAAATACGGACAACACATAGCAAGTCCAAATTCCACATAGGTAAGTTATCACAGAGGATATTTTTCCACACAGGAATAATAACCTCACAGGCATCGTGTCACACAGATGCTTATGCAATACGTGAATGTATGAATGAAATTCATATCATTACATATCTCAGTACAAAGCATATCTCAAACAGAGCATATAACATAACACACAGGTATAAACTATCATGATAATATACCATACAAGCATAACCATCATCGACATATCAATATCAACTCCGTGTCAACATTTATTAATGTAAGCAATACAAGCTTACCAATAATCAACTTAAAATCAACTATATGACAACCAAGTAATATATATGTTAATCATATGTCAACCAGACATATAGTCAAAAACATAACATCATTCATTCATATCA
>CANYCX012440216.1:0-10076 GCA_948193385.1 Breynia disticha f. nivosa | reverse complement strand
TTTGAACATTATTGGTGATTATCTTGTTGTAAATCCTTGAGTATAGCTATTGCATGCACACATGGTATTTCTTTCATTTGAAATTTGTTGCAACTGCATTTTTTGTTCGCTAGATCTACGATATATACTATGTGATTGCTGAATACTTTGAAGAAGTTATCATCAGATTTCTTTATTTGAAATGTGCAAGAAAATGTAATATTACAAACTAATTGAACAACAAATAATTTTATGTAATTGTCAAATTGTAGTATGTTATATAGTAGGTTTATATAAACTAATAGAATACTTACAGATACTTTCAAGGATTCTTCATAATTCTCCCTCAGAATAGATTCTGCTTTTTTTATGAGTCTTCACATTGTATAAGTTGTTTGCTCTCTATTTTTTGCACTTTTTTCTTGAATAAGCTCATGTAGGAATACAAACAAAGTAGTAACTGGAAGTTTCCTTGCCTTTTTATTTCTAGAATTTATTTATTCTGCTATGTTTGATGTCATTGTCTGTTGGACAGAATGATCGTGCCCATTTTTCAAATCCAACTTTTTCTAAGTACTCATAAATGGAGGGGTTGAACTTTTGTAACCAATTCATGTGATACTGAAATATTTTCTTTGTATACGATTTAACAGCTCTAAAAAAGCATTTTTGATCTTGCCTATGTTCCTCTTGAAAGTTGTCTTCAAGTTGTTATATAGATGATATATGCAGATATCATGGGCAACATTAGGATAAACTATTTTTGCTACTTTTTCAATGCTACTATGTCTGTCTGAAATAATGCACATCCATTGTCTCGAATCAAATGTATTTCTAAGTTGTTGAAAAAAACACAACCATGAATTATTATTTTCGGAGTCAACCACCGCAAATACTAATGGAAAAATTTTTCCAGCTACATCTTTTGTTGTTGTTGTTAGCAAGGTCCCTTTGTAGGCTGCTTTTAAGAAAGTACCATCAATCACAATAGTAGGTCTGCATTTTCTGTAACATTGAATGCTTTCATGTAGTACCACATATGCATATTGGAAGTTATTGTCTTTAAGTGTAGTACAATTGATCCAGGATTTGTTGCTTTGAGAACATGTATGAAACTTGGTATTAATCCATAAGATTCAGAAGCTTTTTCTCTCAGGTTTTCCAATGCTTTCTCTTTTTCTCTTCAACCTTTGTGGTACTGAATGTTTATGTCAAAGTCAGTCTTCATATCATTTTGAATGTCTCTCAGTCTTCATATCATTTTGAATGTCTTTGAGGTTGTATGATCTTTCAGAATCAAGAAATTTTGGCATAATTTTTTTTGGTATTATGTTGATGTTGCTTGTCGTTGGCTGTCCATTCTCTAATCAATCGGACATGTATGCACATTGCAAAACTTCTTGATCTCAAACATATCTGTTTTTAGCTTTCTAGTTGCCCTCATACACCATGTGCAATCCTTTATGTAACAAAAAACATAGTATTCTTTTTTGCAAGATTTTTCTATTTTGAACTGAAAATTACTGAAAATAGCATACACTTGCTTTGTAGATTTTTCTTTATGTAACATCACCTTATTAAGTGTTTCTTTGTTTGCATACACTTGGCCAACTTTAATTTCTGTTGCTGTTGATTCTGAGATAACATTGCTTTCTACTAATTGTACACTATTTTCTTCTTCCAATGCCTGTCTACTTAAGATTTTCCCATATTCTATTATGTTTGAGCAAATTTTTTCTAGAATGTTGGAATTTGGTTTTGTTGTTTATGATTGTGAAATTGTAAGTTGCAATGATGTGAAATTTTCTGTAGTATTTGTTGAGCCCTTTCTGTAACAATAATAGGATACTTTCCAACATCCTTTGCTTCTTTTCTGATAGTCATGTAAAAGTCGTAACTATCGTCATCGTCAATGGAGATTGGCTCTGCTCTATAAGATTCTTCAAATTGCAAATCAACTTTTGCAATATTTTGAAATTGTTTCTCTACTTTTGTTAACAAATCTGAATATTTGCTTTCTGAGTGCATAACGATTCCTTCTTTAAGTTTGTGAAACTTCAATTATGATCTCAATCACCTCCATGGTAAATTAATATTGGAATATTCATCTGCAAATATCAGTAACAAGATATTCATAATTTGGGTAACTCGTTTTGTATGACAATTGAAAGAAAATCAAATTTAAAAAATTGTGATTTGTACCTTGTTAATGTAGTCTTGAAGTAATCTTCTTCGTGAAATCATGAGGAAAAATTTGGTTTGATGTAGGTGGTTGACTATCTAAAATCCATTTGTAGGGTTTTGAAAAAACACATAAGCAGCTCAATTTTATGAGTTGGTTGTGCAATTGTTTTTGTTCGAACCGTTTTTTGCAATTAAAAACTTAATTGTAGATAGATATGCCATTGCCCCAAAATAAAACCAAAGGAAAAGTGGGCTTACAAAATGGTTACACCATATAAAGAAGGATTAATAAAAATAATTTAAGGTCTATTTGATAAAACTAATAATTAAGTGTTTAATTTTGCATACAGAAAATTAAAAATATTGAATCTATCAGTAAAAATTGTTTGATAATATACAAAAAATAAGAACTGAATACTTTAACTTTTTAATGAAATAATTGACAGAAATGCAAATATAAGGATAAAAATAAAAAATCCCAATATATAATAGATAATCTTTCAATTAAGTAGAAAAAACATGACACACGACAATATAATTAGTTATTGAAAATTTTAAGTTAAAAATTTTAACTTTAAAAAGGTGATTTTTCATTTAATATATTAAATTAACTAATTATCTTCTATTTATTATCAAACACACTTAAAATTATTATGTAATTATTTTTTAAAATTTAATACTTAATTATAGTTATTAAATACCCCCTTACTCTTTTACTTTGCAACAAAGTCTAAAAACTATGTTTATTAGACCAACTAATCCAACAAAACTACATATTTTAATTAATAGTAATCATTATATTTTAATTAATTTCATATCATTAATTTACATTAAAATATATTTTTGTATAATATTTGGTTTAACAGTTTACTTGATATGATTATATCACTTAATCTGGTGACAAATTCAATATATTATTTAAAAAACAATATTTTAGTTAAAAAATTTCTAATATATATATATATATAAATATAAAATAAACCAATAAAAAATAATTATAACAAGTACAAAAATACTTACTAAATGCTGAACATAAACAACAAGTACGTACCATAATAAATGATATAAAGACCAATACCTAATATCCTTCACCGTCACTAACGTACCGGAATAGTATTGAACAACATCCACAAAAAAGAGACTTCATATGTTTGAAGAAATTTATTTTTTAAGAAAATATTTTAATTTTCTAACCAATAGAAAATAAGTGAACAAAATTATAATTTAAAAATTAACAGAAAAATAATAATTATTCTTAGTATATTTTTAAAAGAAATATTTTTTATTTAAAATATAGAATTATATTTTTAGTTTTATTTTTAAATATTTAAGTACGAAAAGAAATACAATTTCAAAAAATAAGATTCAAAGACATGAAAAACATTTTTCGAAGAAAATTAATTTTCACCAAACAAACGAAGCATTAAATTACAATGATTAATTAAGTCATAATGTCCAAAAAAAATCTAAACCAACTAAAGAAAATGTTCACTTGTAAGCATTCTTCGATACTCCTTCCGTTCCTTAATGTTTATCAATTTGATTTTTTTTACATAAATTAAGAAAGTTAATAAATATAGTATAAAATAAACTTATTTATTCTTATAAATAAAGTATGTAGTGAAAAGGATGAAGAAAGAGAATTAATAGAAGTAATTGAGAATTATTTTAGACAAAATAGTTAAAATAGTTAAGTTGACAAACTTAAAAAAATAAGAATTTAATGATAAATTAACAAATATTAAATAACAGAGGGAGTATCACTTTTGGGAATTCGGTCATTTGAAGTTCTTTTTTGGTAGCAATGTAGGTGTCGATTTTGGTGGCTGTTCTCATCAACGCCAAACGAAATGCTGGCAGAATTAATAATAGTTTGCCCCTTTCTTCTCATGCACTTATAAATTCTGGTTTCGCTACCCATCTTAGAGCATTCCCAACAGTCTCCTCAACATACTCCTTAATATATTAATATTATAATACTTCTTTAACTCAATTTATACTCTTTAAAATTACACACTATATCAGACTCCTTATTTATTCCTTATTTATTTATTCTTCTAATTTTATAATAATATAACATAACTACCAATCTTTCCAAACTCAACTAATTAAACTAAATAAATATTATAATTAATTAAAATTAATTTCAGCAATCTATAGTTGGTAAATGTGAAGCATCATGCTATATTAAATTAATTTCTTATGAAATCCGAGACCGGTTTTCCAAAATCCGGTTTCGGTTTTTCTAAAATCTGGTTTTGGCTTTCTAAAATCCTGTTTCGGCTTTCTAAAAACCGAAACCGGTTTTTGAACTATATAATTAATTAAACTAAATAAATATTATAATTAATTAAAATTAATTAATAAAATTATTAGTTAAATATTGTGGTCTAACTGATTCCTGTGTTCCGTTATCCTCCAACATTATTAGTTAAAGAATTTGTCCAGTTTGCACAAATGATTTTAAAACTATAACTGCAGTTTTTAAATTTTTGTAATACATCAATTAATGAGTTATTTTCTCACTCTACAGATTTATTAACTCAATTAAAAAGTTTCTACAATTTTTATCTAAGGAGTCAAAATAAGGTGTCTGTTGGAGTTTTGTTATACATTAACAATTGTCAAAATAAAATAAGGAGTCAAAATAAGGAGGTTGTTGGAAATGCTCTTACAGGGCTTTTTACCAAATTATTGGTTTTGAAAAAAATAATTCTTAATTTATGGTTGTTTGTAAAATAATTCCAGATTTAAGGTGTTTTTTTGGTTAAACCGAAATCTTGTGTTGCGGACAACCTGTGCCTGACAAGAAATAAAGCATGTCCAAAATAGCGTATTGCGGACTGTCAAAAAAAGCAATATGTCCAAGACACAGAGTTGCGAACTGTCTGAAAAAGCTGGTTGTCCAAATTCTACAATTGCGGACAACCTGACAGGCTTTGATGGAACATATATAAAGAATCCTTACCAAAGGGGTTGTGGTCGAGTGACAACCGACCCCATGCTAGAGGTCTCGTTTCGGATCCGTCCAGGTTCGATTCCTGGCGTGGGAGCACTCTCATTCGGTAGCTCCCAAGCCTCCCGGAGCGGTCTAGAATAGTCGGGGTCCAATGTGACCACCGGATACCAGGCGGTGTCATCGACACGGTGGACCAAAAAAAAAATATATAAAGAATCCTCAGAATGAGCAGGGATAAAATGTGTGTTAATTTCAAGTGCAATAAGTAAAATATATTAAATATCTTAGCTGAACTTTTCCGTAGATGGATAACGATGAATTAAAGTCTCATAGAACTAATTTACTTGCAGAAATTTTTATGATCATTACAAATGCTCAAATATGCATGAAAAAGAGTAGAAAATATGTTTTTAGTCGAAATAATATTTTTTAATAAAGTACTTCAATAAATTTGAGATAGAAAATATATTTTTAGTAGAAAGAATTATTTTCATAACTTATTTCATAATACACTTCATTAATTTCAGCAAGTAATATTTATTTGTGTTGTAAAATAAATAGAAGGCAAAATCACTAGCAATATTTTACGGAGGTTATATTGTGAATGGAGATAATGGTGTGTGCTTTGTCGGTGGAAGTTCAACAATTGTTCAATTGAACGAAGAAGTTTCGTACCACAATGTTTTACGTAGCATTGTCTAGAATGCTATCACTGAGAATGCAAGAATAACTAGAATTACATTTAGAACTCCGATGGTATCTCGAGATGGTAACCTCTAGTTTGGACTGAATGAAATTGAAGACGATAGAAATGTTACTAACATGTATAGAGTGATGAGACACTTTACATGGTTGTCATTCATTGAATTGTTTGTGGAGTATGATGCACTGGAAGTGGCCCCGTCTTAGACGTTCGTTGGACAGTCGTCCAACTATGCTCAAAATTAAAGGGGTAGCTGTCGGTCCCTCAAATCGCGGTGGAACGTTTCAAGATTTTTATATTCTAAGTCCACCACACAGATTTTTTATTCCCGTCGTTCGCACCATTTTTTTCTTCCTACTCTACACAGGATCCATTGATGCATCGTCAATCATTGAATTCCTACCATGCGGCTATGCATATGGACGTTTCTATTTTTACGCCGACTCAGGACATACGACGGGACAGTACACTACGACAGTTTGGGTCGGCCCACATTTCGATGGACACAGAACATCGTCAACAACGACATGATGCTGGTTTTCGAACCGTTGTTCGAAGAAATCCATAATACGACAGTAGTCCATCTCCGTAGGTTATTATGCTTTTTTCATACTTAATATTTATATTTCTTTAAATACTTACGTAATTTATATTTTCTTATTATTCAATATTTTATTTTTTAATTAATTTTTCATACATAGTTATTTATTTTTACAAATTTTTCATTAATTATTACAACGTAATTATTTATTTTTATTAATTATTAGGTCAATAATTTTATAATAATGTTTGAATGAAAAATTATATGACTTAAGTCCATAAAATGAAACTTTAGACACTTAATTAAATTAATTGGTTCATAATTTCAGAATGATTGTGAAGAGGTAGGGATTATGATAATTGATTAATCATTTTGGAATGATCGGGAAAAGTAGACTTAATTAATGTCCACAAACCTCCATTTTGGACAATGGATAGTCACAATTGCCCAATCAACTTTGACTGATTGGGAAGCTGACGTGGGAATGGATTGATTGATGTCCACAACCCTCAAATTTGGACAATACAAAAAGACCCCAAAATGGAAATTATTTTTTCGTTCACCCAATTTTTGGAAATATTTTTTAAATAACATTAAAATTGAAAATATTTTTTTATTTGCTACTGTTTGGATGAAAAGCCCCATCTTACACAGAAGAGAAGGATGAATTTAATCGTAACCATTATTGTTATTCTAGTGATATCTCTTTGTATTATTGCAATATGAACCAAAACAAACACAACGAATCTCCCCCCAGGTCCTCCTGGTTTACCCATTATAGGAAACCTATTGGATCTTGGTGATAAACCCACCAATATCTTGCAACTCTTGCCGAAAGTTATGGCCCCTTGATGTCTTTGAAACTCGGCCTCGTAACAACAGTAGTTGTATCCTCCGCTCCGCGGCTCTCGCCAAACAAATCCTCCAAAGTCCAAACACACGACCTCACCTTCGCTAACCGAACTCTTATCGGAACAAAGTACATATTTGACACTTTAAAATAGCTGATTTTCTTATTTTACGACTTTAATTATTCTTATCCTTATTTTATAATACTTATGCCTATTTTGCTATCTCAGCTAAACTTATCTCTATTTTACCACCTCAACTATAATATATATTTTTTTATATTCTTGTATTAGTGGAAATACAACCATATCAAGTGTCATTATAGAGAAATGTTTTCAAATATCACATATATGGAAAGATGACACTTATGTGAATTGACCCTGTTATTGTTGCAATCAAAGCCCTAAACCACCACGGTGATACCCCGGTGTGGTTACCAATCGATACCAAGTGGAGAATTCTTCGAAAGGCATGCAACTCAACATTTTCACTACCAAGAAACTTGACCAAAACCAACACCTGCGACGTAACAAGGTTCAAGAAATGCTCGACAAGATTTCAGAAAGTTGTGAAGATGGAACTGCTATGGCTATTAGAGAAGAAGCGTTTCTCACAACCTTGAACGCTCTGTCGAGCACTGTGTTTTCATTGGACTTGAAGGATATGAACTCAGAGAGAGTGAGGGAGTTTAAGGAGAAGCATTATGGAGGTGGGTGGAATAACCAACATGAGCGATTACTTTCCTATGCTGAGAAAGATGGACTTCCAAGGGGTACACCGTTTAACACAAATTACACGATGAATAATTATTTTAGGTTTTAAAAAAAATACAAACGTACTAAAAAATTTAAAATTTTCTTAAAAATAAAGGTGTGCTCTCAAATCTAATTTCTAAGAAATGATTATGACTAAATGGTCCACACTCCCTAGGGTAGAAGGCATTTTGTCTGACGTAGGCTCCGTTTGTTTGGAAGAATACATTTTTTAAAAAATATTTTTTGATTTTTTAACGTTTGTTATCAACAGAAAATAAGTCAACAAAATTATAATTTAAAAATTAATAAACAATAATTATTATTTTTAACATAATTTTAAAGAAAATATTTCTCTTATCTAAAATATAAAATTTATTTTTCTTTATGTTTTTTAATATTTGATAATGAAATACTAGAATATATGATTTCAAAAAAAAAATTCTTAAATAAGAAAAATATTTTTCACAGGAAATCAATTTCTATCAAACAAACGGAGGGTGAAAAATAGCTATACAGTACACCATCAATTCTCTATTTTTATTATTTAATTTTCCATAACAAAATTTAGTTGTTGGACTAAAGAGAATAAGCTGAGATAAAGCAGGTCCTTGGAGCCAACAATTTTTTTAAATTTTTTTAAATTTATTAATTATTATCTTTCCCGATTCACTCTCCCACAACTCATCTCCTCTCCTCACGACATTCACTATCCCCTCTGTTCTCCAAACTCAATTCCCAAACTACCCCTAATATTCCCCAAAATGACATCCCTATCCGCAACCCAAATCATCCTCCTCTCATCGCTTCCACCATCAAAATACCCTTCCACTTTTACCCCTCCAAAACCCACTCTCCTCTTTCCCCACTCCATAACCACACCTTCTCTCACTCTCACCCAAAAAACACCCCTATCCGTTATTCCTCACGCTAAGGGAAACCCTACTGGAGAACAAAAATGGACCTACGAAGGCTCTGTCACCGAGTCGTTGCCTAATGGAATGTTTAGGGTCAAACTCGACAATCAAGACTTGATTATTGGCTATATTTCGGGGAAAATAAGGAAGAATTTTGTAAGGATATTGCCTGGTGATAGAGTTAAGGTTGAGGTTAGTAGGTATGATTCTAGTAGAGGTCGAATCGTTTATAGGCTTAGGAATAGAGATTCTGGTAGTGATTGATTTTAAGTAAATTTCTGGGTTTTGCTTTTTGGGTTTTGTTTTTGTGAGTTGTGGAAAATATGTGAACTACGTGATTTTTTTAATACTACTGCTCAAACTTTGTATTTCCATTGCTGAAATTATCGAATTGCGAAAAATTCTTGGAACTGTTAGGACTGAGAAAGTGGATATATTTGATTGCAAGCTGTGTCGTTCTTGCTTCTTGTTAGCTGTTACTGGCATCTTGAGTTATGAGGAGTGTGAGTTTGCACTTCAACCATGAAAATTTAATTTTTCCTGTCGTTGAAAGATCAATATTGACAGAAAGACTACTACTTTTTTAAGTGGTAACGATCTATTTCACTTTGGCATTCAAATTTATGTGCAGAAAAGAAGGTGCGGTAGTGTAGGTCTTATTCATGTAGGAGCCAATACAATTTTGTTTGAAGATGTGAGAATAGTCGGATAAATTGTATTTGAAGATGAGAGAATAGTCTGATGATGAGAGAGTGACAGCGATAAACAGTAAATTTGGACGTTTACATGGTAGACAAATGTAGAGAGGAATTCCATAGTGATTGCATAAAAACTAAGGTTTGGTAGTTGACGAACTTATAATAGCATTATGTGATTAAAAAAATTAAAATTAATATGAAATGAGATAAATTTGTTTTAAAATTATGTAAAACTAACTTATTGTAATTTGAATACTATAATTTGTAGTGATATAAAAATTAATTTTCAAGTTAATTCAATTAAAAATTAAAATATTTGATATTGAAGTTTATTATTCAAATAAACATTTGTCTTTATTGTTGTATGTACTTATTTAAAATAAATTAACGTACTGGTCATAATTTTATATTGTATTTATCTTTTATCATTTTATACATCTAAATTTAATAAAAATATATATTTTTTGTACAATTTACGAGATTGTTGGAGTGCA
>CANYCX012440085.1:0-12141 GCA_948193385.1 Breynia disticha f. nivosa | reverse complement strand
CCTCAAGCCTTCGATTTTCTCCCATTTTTAATGCTCAGGTGGTTGTACAGCAATCGGATAAAAGGAAATTGACCATCGTAAAAGGAGATTCATCGGTAAGATTCACTTCCCTAGAACTTTATAATTGTCCAATCCCAATCTTATCTCTAACAAACAGTTTTACAAACAGCTTTTAAAAAATTTTAGAATGCATCACAACCTTATCTCTATTCTTCTCTATCTTAGTCTCGAAAGCATTCCATCCCAATCTTATCTAGATTGTTACATTTCAATGATGATTAATCGGAATGCTCAGGTAGTTTAGATGACAAAGTAGATTTTAATGATGATTTATCTTAGATGCCATATTTTTTTTATGTTGTTATAGTTTTTATTTATGTCTCTTGCTTTAATTAAACAATTGCCTTTCCTTTTGTGCTCTTTGTTCTTCAAGGTGTTAAAATGTATATTACTTTGTTTAGTGTATAATTTGTTGGTTTATTGATTTGAAATTTATATTTATTATCTACTAAATCGATCTTCATCATTATAATTAGCATTTTAATGAAGTTTTGTTATTTTTTATTTTTATTTAGAGAAAAAGTTTTGTATCGTAAGACTTTATAGAAGAATAAATAATGAAGTTCTATTTCTTACCTCAACCAAAATCTTGTTATTTATTAAATCAAGTAAAAAAACTCATGAACATATTTGTAAATTTAATAATTAGCTCGGTTTGAACACAATTTAGAGCTCGAGATATAACTCGTATTTAAGTTCGAGCGCGTAATATTGTTATTCAACCGATCATGTATACTCTAAAGTTCGTCTTGATTCAATTATATTCCTATTTGTTAATCTGCCTATTTGCTAATTTACATCAATGAACATTCTAATTACTTATCTAGCATTGATTCAAATAAACATTCTTCTAGTTACAAAGATCATGAGATCTTAGATTTAAGTAGAGCTATCTATTTTTTGATATGATAATGCAATTTGTGATTACATATTTTTGTCACGGCATGCGATTTGTGATTACATATTTTTGTCACGGCATGAATTCATGTTTTGTAATATTTTTGCTAGAAATAATAAATATTTGATGGAAAATAGCACGACACGATTATTACACTTCTAATATGAATTGATAACTCTAGATTTAAGGCCATTGGTGTGATTTTTAGTTTTTCAGGATTCATTAATCGCAATTTGTCACTTAATTCTATCAATGAAATTCTTTATTAACAGGCTGCAGATGAACGTTCAATTGTGAAGAAGATGAAGCCCTCAAAGAGCTTGAAAATGGCAATTTCTGAAAGATCAACCAATGCTGTCAAAGGAATGAAATATCCCATTTATCTCAAAGACATTACAAGAGGCTTAGAGGACGTGAAAATCCCATTAGTTAATGAAAGTTCTGATGATCTTGAAATGCCAAACTTCTTGTACATCAAAACCAACATGGTTCACAAAGCTGCACACATTGATTTATCAATTGCTCGTATATCTAATGAGAACTGCTGCACACAGTGCCATGGAGATTGCTTATTATCAGAACTGCCATGTGCATGTGCTGGAGAAACACGAGGCGAGTTTGCTTATGAACCAAGTGGATTAGTGAAGGAAAAATTCTTAGAAGAAAGCATTGCAATGAGCAGAGAACCTGAGAGAACACATTTTTACTTCTGTGATATTTGTCCTCTGCGGAATGATATGTTGAAAATAAAAAAGACTGGTAGGATCAAGCCTTGCAAAGGCCATCTTTCAAGGAAGTTCATCAAAGAATGCTGGAATTATTGTGGTTGCAGTAAGCAATGTGGAAATCGTGTTGTGCAGCGAGGCATACAAGTTCCATTGCAGGTTTGATTCTGAAGATTCTTTTAACTTCTTGGAGGTGATAGCATTCATAATTTTGCATTGTTCAAGACTTCTACAGTTTGATATTTAAATATGATCATGGTTATATTGTATGGTGCAGGTATTTGCAACACCAGGTGGGAAGGGATGGGGTGTCAGATGTTTGAATGAGTTGAAGAAAGGAAGTTTTATTTGTGAATATGTTGGAGAAATTGTAACCAATCTGGAAATTTTTTAGAGAAACAAAGAAAGAGCTGCTAAAAAAGAACGACACATATCCTGTGTTATTAGATGCAGATTGGAGCTCTGAGAGGATCTTGAAAGATGAAGAAGTTCTTGGCCTCGATGCCACTGAGTTTGGAAACGTTGACAGGTTCATCAATCAAAGAGCTGCTTAAAAATATAGCGTCCACGTGGTCGCTACGTGATTGCTAAATTTGAAAAACTGGGCGGTAAAAATACTCGTCAATTAGCGTCCACGTGGTCGCTAATTTGCGACCACACAGAAGCTAAACTTTCAGCGTCCAAGTAGACGTTAATTAGCGTCAACGCTTTTAGCGATCACATTTAGCGTCCAATTGTTGGTCACTAAATGCATTTGGCGAGCAAAAAATGCATTTAGCGACAAATTGTTGGTCGCTAAATTTGTTTTTTTTTGTAGTGGAATGACCTCTCTATGTTGTTTCACAATTAAGCCAGTAGTACGTAACTACTTAGAAAGTTTCAAGTCTGGCAATCCAATATAAGATTTCAAACCTTGTACAAAATGTTAGTTCATAAGAGAAATATACATCAAGGATGGAATTTCTATATCCTTTAAATTTGTGACTCTCAATTTAATATGTTGAGGACTCCCCCTCAGTCTTTTCATTTTTCAAATCAAGTATTATCAAATATATTAAATCGATGTAGAGTTTCACTCTTTCTTTGCTCAAATTCATTTACATTTCTCCCCTTTGTCAAGATAAAAAATGACAAGATAACAAAGCATATACGTATGTACTACAAATGATCTCAACTCATGTAAATTAAAATGATGACCAACACATGATATGATGAATGAGGAAAGTGTATATTTATTGAGTTGTAATTAAAAATGAGTAACATTGTGTCTATTCTTGCAACTAAGCTTGTCTCATATCTTATCATATCAACTGTGGATGCAATTTTTCATGGGTTTTTTCAATCCACTAATTTCATTCTACTCAACGTAAAAGATTCAAATCAAAATTTCACTTCCTCTTAATTAAATTCACTTCATATTTATCAATCATTTTTCTCTCTCCATTAGGTTTTGAAAGTGAAATGAAAATATTTATGAAGGATTGATGTTTTTGTGCAATTGAAACTATTTTGGAAAACTTTGATTTTGAGTTTTGTGATTTGTTGAATGATTTTTAGGCAAAAAATGTTTAGTCATTTCTCTCAAAAAAATTTGAAAAAATAAAATTCAACAATCTTGTCAAAAAAAATGTATTTTCCATTGAAATTTGCCAGAATCCGACCGCCGAAAAATGTATTTATTCTTGTAGTAATTTTACGGTAGTATGGCAACTGGCAAAAGTGTAGTAAGTTGTAATTACCAAGTATGATAAGTAAAATAGGAAGGATCCATTAAGCATCAATAAATAAGTGGAGCCATTTTTTATTTATTTTAATTATACTTTATGAAAGATACACATATACATACATGTATTTTGTTTAATTATTCTGCTTGATTCACATGACATGCACGTGTAACCCATACTTCCTAAATTCAACAATACAGAAAGAAACTGGTCCATCTTAGTGTAAAATGTAAATTTGATTCTACCAAGGTTAGGTTGTTATATTAATTAATTCTTACCATATAGTATGGCTGATATTATGGTCCTTTTTTATTTATGCCATTAAACAAATATGAATCAAATCTTAGTTCTTCATGTTATAAATGTAAACATGGTCTTCATTTCTTTTACATTGGGCGTCACGTCCTTTTTCATACCTTCTAGTTACTCTACAATTCCCTTAGTGAGTTGACGAGCTTATTTACGAGTTTTTCGTATTTTATTAAATAAAAATTAAAATATAATTTTATTTTATTTAAAATTAAAAATTAACTCATTATTAAATATTATTAGTATATTTTATATATAATAAATTTATTATTTTTAATTAGTTTAATATAAATATCATAATATATTTTATATTTTATTAAAATTTAAATTTATTCTAATATTAATTATTTTATATAAATTATATACCTAATTAAAATATAGAGAAAATATGAAAGGTACATATTAATATAAAAAATTAAATATATAATCGAGTTTATTTACGAATATTAAACGAACATGTTCACGAACTTTTGAGCTGAGTACCACCTCGTTTAGACTCGGGTCATTTAACTATTTGAGTCTAATATTTTGTTCACGAAGAAACTCAATTGTAAATGAATCGAGTTTGAACGAACTTTTATCGAATTCGAGCTCGAATTGCTTGCGAATAGCTCGATTCGTTTACACCCCTACCTTTCATTTACCTTTTTTTAGAGATTCTTTTCGGAGATTGGCCTAGGTAATAATAAGCAATTATTGTAAATTGATTAAATTGTATAAAAATATATTTTTATATATTAAGTTTTATTTAGTTGTGTGTTATTTAATTAGATACTAGATCTAATTAATCTATGTTTAAACCAGTAAAATTTCGTGGGCAACATTATCCCACCAAACTAAAATTGAAGTTAGTGTACATAGAAGGGTTGCAAACGAACTTAGCTATTAGCGAATTGTTTAAGTTCGAACTTAATAAAAGTTCATTTGTCAGTTCGTCTATAATTGAGCTAGTTTATCAATAAAATGTTCAATTCAAAAGGTTAGACAAATCGAATCTAAACGAAGTGGTATTCGACTCGAAAGCTCGCGAGTAGTTTGATAACGTGCTCGTGAATAAAATTAACTACATGTTTGTTTTTTTATATTAGTAACTTTTATATTTTTTTATTTTAAATATGTAAATAATTTATTTAAAAAAATGAATCAACATTAGAATAAAATCATATTTGAAGAAAATACATAACATATAATGATTAATTATACTATACTAATTAAAATAATAACTTTATTGATATACAAAAATAAAATATATTCATAATATTCAATAAATGTGTTAATTTTAGATTTTATATCTAACAAAAATTTATTATAAGTTTTGTATAGTCAAGTTCGAAAAGTTTGTAGACAAACTCGTTTGCTCCCATATAATACACGAGTCGAACTTAAACAAGATTTTGAGCTCGATAAAAGCTTAGTTCTACCTCGAACTTGTGAAATTTTAAATGAACTGAATTTAAATACTCTAAAATTCGACTCAATTACAGTCCTAAGAGCGTTCAACATTTATGAGTTTCAAAAAAATTTCATAGTTATTGCAAAATGAACTATAAATATATATATATTTTAACAAAAACAAAAATAAATTCATTGTAAGAACACATGTGTATTGCAGGTAGCAGTCCCAACTCATTATATGATGGATTTCATTTATGTGGAAATCAGACTCCATCTCTTTCTCAATTAAATTTCTATGAAAAGTTGAAAACCTGAAACCGTAAAGAGCTTTTCTGTGAGTATAGAGACATGGAAAGGAGAAGGTTTGATTAAGAAATTGCAAAGTGGGTTTGGCTCAGATGATGAGAGTGATAGAACCAAAATTTCTTTTAAGTGGGCAATTTTTAAGTTAAAAATCTTTTAATGTATATAAAAAAAAATTGGTCAAAGGTAATAAATTTAGTATTGCTTAATATTTAAAATAAATTGACACACAATACATTCCTAATAGTACTCATGCACTGACTATGCTTTTAATTTTAAAATTAAAACTCCACAGTTAATTTCAGATCTGTTTGGGATTGTTGTTAAAATTTATTTTTGTTGTAAGAAAAAGTATTACTGGTAAAATTGTTGTTAGAATAATGAGTTGACTGTTTGGTAGCATATTATTACAAACTACTGTTAAGTGTGAAACTATTTTAAAATTTTGATAAAAAATATTTTTGTGAAAAAAATTAATAGTGAAAAATAGAAATTAAAATCATAAATATCACATCCCTATCATAATAGCTTATAATTAATGAAATAAAAATAGAAACTAAAAGTAAACCAAAAATACACCTAATATATATTGTTCACATTGGATAAGTTTTATGAATACATATGTATAATCATACAAAATCAAAGTAAGAATGACAAATAGTATAAGAAGAGTGCTAAAAATGAAAATCATGTTAAGTGTGGTCAACACGCCGGCCGTGTTGCTTAACACGATGGGCGTGTTGAACATAAATTGAGATAGGTAGTATAGCACGCTGGGCGTGGTGCGTTCTACGAAGAGCTCGTAATAGTTTCATGTTGTCATATCTTGAACAAAGACGATGAATGAGATTTTCGTTCTGCTCAAAATTACCAAAAATAGACATAATTTTATAAATTGTTCTACGCACCAACAAACTCTTTATTTAGTAATTTATCAATTAATTAGATATATATTCATTTTCTCATTTCATTATTCTTATAACAACATATCTCAAAAATATCAAAACGCAATATTAATATTAATTAATTTTTCACTCTCTCAAATTTATGTAAACAATAAACAGCCATTATTTATTACAAATATAACACAAAATTATTACTTCCTCCGTCTCATAAAGATAGGTACAGTTTGAATTTTACGATTTTTAAAAAATTAGTAGTTGTAATAGTTAAAGTTAGTTAAATTATGTATTATTACTATTATGCCTTTAAAAGGTTTTTTTGGAAAATACCACCATTAAAAAATTTGTTTCATAAATGAGAGTAATAATGTCAATATGTTTATTATAAATAGATTTAAAAAGGTAAGTGTGCCTATATATTGAGACATTATATATAGAAAGTATGTCTATCTTTGAGAGACGAAAGAGTATTAATTATTTAATAATTCAAACAACCAATATTATAGAGACAATTAATATACATAATCATATATAACTATCACGAAAAATAACCACTTACAATTCCATTTGTAATATTTGCTCGCTGTAAATATTTTTGTGACCTCCAAATTCGACTACCACTTACTGTCGTATACTTATTCCTCTCGAATGATACTCGGATTTGGAAATCATAAATTCTTGAAAATAACAATCTGTAATTAAAACATTCGAAGAAGAGATTCTTTTGTGCCCCCTTTCAATTTACAACATACATATTTCATTAATGGGTAAAACTATATAAGAGTTTTGCAGGAGGGAATAATACAAAATATATAATGTTTACAAAATAAATAGGGGTTGTACAAGAAAAGAAAGCCATTAGACCCCATTTCGAATATAACCAGGCAAAATGAATGTATGCACTATAAATGTTCAATACATGTATATGACATGAGTTCAAATCAAACATTAGTGCACGACCCACCTTGGTCCTTCGGTTCTTCTAGTCTGAGTCGGAGTAAGCAAAATAACCTACCACACCTCCGTTGTATCCCCTTAAGCCCCTGTCAATATGGCAGACATAAAACGCATGAGTCATAAAACTCAATAAGCAACACTACCAAAATGGATAACTTCCCACAAGAATTTACATTCACATATTCACATAAGCTTATACATTATTGACAAACTTTCCAATATTTATATTTTCACATTTCGATATAATCCATCAAATCACCATGCAAGCGTTCAACCCATTTTACTTGATAGGCAATAATGCACAACAATTCTATCCATATTCTAGCATAATTGCGTGTTGATTTAGTAGATAATCCTTACAATTGTGAGTTCATTTTATACACTTGTATTTTATCTCATTGCTCATGAGACAACATGTAAATTTACTAGGGACAAAGGAGAAGATTATGACACATTTAAGGAGAACACAATGAGGTCATGAAGTATGGACAAAAATCCATACAATTGAACAAGGATTTTGAGCCAGAACATGTACCACGTTCGTGACCATTGAATCATGAATGGTGAGGCAAAAAGCTTGCCATTCATGACTCGGAAAAGTTTAAGAAAAAGATGGTCAGAAGCATGGTCACGTTCGTGACTGTTAATGTCACGTTCGTGACTCATAGGAATGTGAAATCGTGACTCCATCTAAGCTGATTTTTTTGGTGACCAGAAGTATGGCCACGTTTGTGACTCCAAATGTCACGTTCGTGACTCATAAATATGGTGCGAAAATGTATCCAGAACTAGGAACACGTTCGTGGCTCATTTTGTCACGAATTGAGAGTCACGAACGTGATGCCTTAGTGTCGTTCGTGACACCGCTTGGAAACATGAAAATGAAGTCAGAAGTAGTGTCACGTTCGTAACATCGTGACTCTTAATATCACGCTCGTTACACTCATTTTTAAAAGCAAATGAGCATCTAGCAATGGTGTCACGTTCGTGACTCCTTGAGTCACGTTTGTGGCACTTTAATTCAGCACTCAATACTTAACATTTCACACAAACTTAACCCAATTCCTATTTAACCTTTCACAAGCAAATATCCAACCTTAAACACAACACATTTCAACCTCAAAACACAACACACTTGGCTTCTAATCATTCAACAATCATCAACAAACATGTCAATGGCAAACCCCACATATTTATACTACACATAAACATGCCATCAATAATCTCCATTCATCATCATGAGCAAATGGAAAGTGCATTCAAAACGTCCACATAACATTTCCATATTTCAACTTCAACAAATACTAAGCATACCAAATTGCGATATCCACATGAAAATCTTAGCTCAACATCCCATTCATAAACAAACCTCATATCCATAACCAACAAACCATGGCAACAATCACTCTATTCATCATTCAAATCACCATTCGAGTAATTCCAACACATATTCAAGTAAGCACATTATATGCGACATAATGAATGGGAATGTATGCCCTCTAATGCATCTCTTAGCGTGATCACCTATGATCCCAATTAGATTTTAATTTGCACCCTTTCTTGGCCTTAATATTGACGTTTGCAAACGGGTCTCGTCGACCGGGAGTATCGGTTATAAAGAAAATGGATCCATATAATTTGTGCCCTTACTTGGCCATAATTTTGGCACACTCGTACACACCTATGCGTTCTGAGCATTTTCCACTTGTGCCCCGGTGTAGCATTTGTCAGATACTACCCGTAATACGCTCCCAAGAGCCATAACCACTCCCTCATCTTGCTCACTTATGAGCCCTTTATTTATTTTCATGTCAATAGGCACTTGCTCCCTTATGAGCCATTTATTTCATTTTAATTGCCCACCTATGAGTCCCAAATGCATGAATATCATGTGCATGCTCCATGGAAACACTCATGCACACATGTACCAATTCATGTATCAATTCATGCCATAACATACCAATTCATGCCATAAAATACCATTTCAAAATCCAATTCCAATCATTGATCAACGCCAATTAACAACACAATCATCCGTCATTCCAAACATGTTCAACATAGGCATAACATCATCCATTCAAGCATTAGACATTTCATGCCTTCATCAAAATCCATTCAAAACTCACACAAACACATCAATGTCACATTGAAAACTCACACCACACATTTCATATTCCACACAAAATGCACCTCATAAGGATCCAATCCAAACACATTCATCATCAATTCAAGCAACAATTTCAAATCAAACAACAATCCCATAATTAACCACATGCATACATAGAAAAGTTGCGCTCATGTTACTTATCTTTTAAAACACCTAGCGGCTTGCTTGGGAACTTCCCTCGCCTCGATTCGAATTTCCTAATATTAACATTATAAATTCACATCAACTTATATTCATATAATTACAAATCAATAAATGCAAAAACGTTTATAAATGCCTTTATTACATTTGGTTTAGTTACTCTCCCTTTCACTCTTCCTCTCTCCTCATAACACCTTCCCATTAATCAACTAACCCAACTACCACATTTAATTCCCTTTACACCACCCACCATTAATGCCCCAAACAAGTTCATTTAGATATAATTTAATGATCCTTACCTTCCAAAACACTCTAACCATCCTAGTTCACATTTTTCTCTTCCAAACCTAACTAATTTCCTTAACACCTCTTCAATATCTCCCAAATTGTACTACCCAACCAATCAAGAATCGATTTTTGAAACGTCTCTAACCTCAAATTGTTGGTGGAGAGTGTTGGTGGAAGAGAATGTTTGGTCAAAGGAAAAAGAAGAAGAAGAAGTGTCGTGTGAGTGGTAAGGGAAGTAGGGAAGGAAAAGGGGTTTTGGTCTTCAAATGGTTGGGCTTGGTCCACTATTCACCTCGTAACCTTCTTTCTAACTCGGTCCACTCTAGTCCCGACTCCTTAATTCCCGAAATTATAATTCTTCCCAATTTCCTAAATTCCCAATTTAAAACAAATCCCAACTCTTCCACTTAATTATTTACCTAACATAAATCGCAAAAACATTTCCCTCATTTTTCTATGTATTTTATTTTAAATTTTAATTAAATAGAAATTTCGGGGTGTTATAATTTTTATAAATTTTCATAGATTTAGTAAAGGCATTTTTGTAATATTTTCATTTTTATATTTTTTTTAAAGAAAAGGTACAATGTTTTTAAGGAGGTATTATTTGTTAGCATGTTTACAACGACACAGAAAGAGGGGAATTTATAAAAACAAATTTCGACGAAATTCGTTGTAGTAAACAATAAATCATATCAAAATAAAGATAAAATCAAACTATTCTTAGTAATGTGAGATAAATCATATCAAAATAAATACAATACTATTTATTTTTTAATATTGTATAAATTTCTATTAAATTTTGTTTATAAGTAAAATAATTTACATAAATATATAAAATTAATATTATCATAATATAAGGCATGTTGCGACTAGTTTATTCTGAGGTAGTTTGTACTTGCTTTCCTTTTAGTCTAATTGTTTTTATTTATTGTTTGTTTTATAAAATTAAAAATTAAATAATAAAAAAATAATTACTGAAATTTAAATATTAAAATTGAAAGTATTGAATCTGTTTGTAATTATTTAATAACATACTTAAAAAACACTAAATATTATTAGTTTTTTATTAAAATAATTGATAAAAAATAAAAGATAAAAGTAAAAAAAAAAAAAATTCATTAGTATAAGATGATTCTCTTATTTAAATGGGAAAACATATGAGACAACTATAGTTTGTTATTAAAAATTTTAAGTTAAATTTTTAACTCAATGAGTTTAGTGGTTTTTAACTTAAGACTCATTTGATAAAACTATAAATTAAATGCTGAATGCTTAATTTATTAGTACAACTTGTTTGTTTGTAACTGAAAATTAAGTCATGAATACAATTGGTTGTTTGATAAATTAGCTGATAAACTACTGAATCATTATTTGAATATTTATATAAAATCTCAGAGTTGTTAATTCTTGTTAGATGTGTCATAATTGTATCATGCAATTTTCTATCAAATGTCATTATTTGTGGCATAAACATTATAAAAATTAAATTCGTATCGTTCGTGTCATATCATAAATATGTACTCACAAATTATATTATCGTGTAAGAAATTATCAGCTCTATAAAATCCTCAAAAATTAAAATATAAAATAATGATTAATAAAATATTAAATATTTGAACAGAGGTGTACAATTCAGAAGTAAATTTATTGAAATATAGCTGAAGTTTGCAGACATGCTTAGTGTGGAATATTATAAGAACCTTCCTTAAAGACTCCTTGAGTAGTTAAGCATGGAAGAAACAGGAGAAGCGTCAGACTATTATGGGTGGGTGTTCGGTTAGTTCGGTTTGAACCAAATCGAAATACCAATAAATCGAATAAACCGAAGTGTTTATGCAAATCGAACCAAATTTTAGTTCAGTTTTTAACTGAACCGAAGTGATCGGTTTGTTCAGTTCGTTCGGTTTAACAGAAATAATTTCCTTCCATTTCTTTTTTTAATTTTTTACATATTTTAAAGTATTTAGTTGTCTTTTTTTATTTAATTACAACTTAGCCATTTTATTTTACGTCTAGATTAATATTGAACTAATATTTAAATAAAAATTCGAATTAATAATTCAAACAAATAAATTAACATATTTAAAATATATATATTTTTTTAATTTTTTTTAAAAAAATTCGGTTTATTTGGTTTATTCTGTTTTCAAAAATGAAAACCGAAACCGAATCGAATAAACCGAACAAACCGAACCGAATAAACCAAATAAACCGAACAAATCGAACCGAAAAAACCAAATTCACTTCGGTTCGATTTTTCGGCTCGGTT
>CANYCX012439904.1:0-18141 GCA_948193385.1 Breynia disticha f. nivosa | reverse complement strand
AAAGTATCAACAAGTCCAAGGAAACATACCTTAACCATATCAAATCTTGGGAAACAAGTGTGGGTACTGCTCTCGCATATCGCTCTCCACCTCCCAAGTCGCCTCTTTAGGTGAGTGAAAACTCCACCTCACCTTTACCATCAGAATCTTTCGATTCCTAAGCTTTCAGATCTGCCTATCTAATATCTCTGCGGGCTCCTCCTCCTAGGTAAGGTCGTCTGAAATTTCTAACTCAGGAGGGTTGAGCACGTGGCTCGGGTCAGAACGGTACCTCCTTAAAATCAATACGTGGAAAACATTGTGAAGTTTGGACAACTCTTCTGGTAACTGTAGTCGATAAGCAAGTGGTCCAACCTTCTCAATTATCTCATACGGTCCCATGTATCGCAGACTCAGCTTTCCCTTCTTCCCAAATCGGATTACGCCTCTCCAAGGCAACACTCTCAAGAATACTCGATCTTCAACCTCGTAGGAAACCTCTCTGTGGTACCGATCAAAGTAACTCTTTTGGCGATCCTGGGCTGCCTGCATACACTTCTTCACAATATTCAATTTCTGTAATGTTTGTTGCACCAACTCTGGCCCCTCAATCTGCCGTAAGCCCTCAACATCCCAATAGGCTGGACTCCGACATCTCCGACATATAACGCCTCATAAGGCGCCATCCCAATACTCGAGTAGTAGTTGTTATTGTAGGCATTTATAATAAAGACTATATCAAGAAGAGTAATGGTGAGATATTGTAGTACACAACCTAAGCTTCTAAAATCATGATGATTAAATAATAATTGACCTTGATAAGTTGAAATAGGAGTGGCAATAGGCTTGCAGGACATTATTTTCATTCGATGAAGAAGGTTAGAGGCATAATTAGATTGATTGAGAAATACATCATGTGAAGAGCGAATAACCTGAACACCCATAGAATAATTGAGGTCTCCCAGATCTGGCATACAAAATTGATTCTTGATATTAGTAAGAAACTAATTTAGGATTATGGGATTAGAGACAATAATAATCCTATCATCAACACGTAGTAATAAAATTAGTGTGAGCTAATAATAATTATAAAGGAACATTAAGTTGTCAGATTTATAACTTATAGAACCTACAAGAGATCAAAAACAAACTAAACCATTGAAACTAAGCTCGTAGAGCTTGTTGAAGACCATAAAGAGTCTTCTTTAGGCGACAAACATGATTAGATTGAGTTGTCTTTGAAGTTAGGAGGTTATGTAACGCCCTCGAATTTGACTTTCAAAAATAGATTAAAATCAAGTCCAAACAATGTCAAGAAGGTTAGGGATCATGCAAGAAATGAGGTACAATGGGACGGGGGTTAAAAATTCAAGAAAAGGTAGGTTGACATTGAGTAACATACATTACTCTTGAGGATAACGTACATCATTCTAGGATTAAGATGAACAATGTACATTCTGGCTGAAAACCCAGAATAACGTATGTTTTCTATCCTACATTAATTTGGTCAAACCTATGTTAACAGGCTCAGGACAGGTCATTAAAAAAGTGAAAAATGAACCAAAAACACCCAAAAACACACAAAAACCCTATTTCTTCCCATAATCACCTTTTAGCTCTTTTAGAACACTCATCTAACATAACCCCCTTAAATAACAACCTTAAACACAAAATCCCCTTAATTTTCCTCCTCATTAAAAAGAGCTAGGGTTTGGAGAAAACCCCATTTTTAAGGTAAGTTCCACTATAAACAATTATGCATGTAAATCACAAATTTAAGGGAGTAGATTAGGATGGGAGGAGACTATTTTTACATTAGTAAGAACAAAGAGTATGTGGGATGGTGTAGAGAAAATAAATTCTGGTTATGAGAGAGAGGAATGAATAAGTTAGGGTTCTAGAGGAAAGGGGGAAATGATGGGTATAAGTGGAATCGAAACATCCAATTTATAGAGTTGAGTTACTAATTGAATGAGTGTTATTCAATGACCAATGTAGGAATCGAACTGCGGAGGAGCTGAAGCGACTGCTTGACAAACTCGTCTTGATTTAGAGGTAAGTGTATGGCCCATCACTTACTTATCCATATTTAGTCTTTGAATGGTTAAGTATATTGGCTAGAGTGAGTAATTAAATATGAAAAATGTAGAAATCCATATGCTAGGAAATGTGATATATGGCATGTGTGTACTTACATGGGAATGGAATAATCATGCCTTGCTATGAGTGTTATGATGTTATAATGTGCTTGATTAATGGAGTTTAAAATTGATTGCATGACATGAATGTGTTTCTTTGGGTTGAGTATCGATATGCAAATTTGTTGAGATATTGAATGAGGATACTTGAGGGTTTTGATTGTATAGTTGAGAACTTGAGTTTGTGTGTTGTTTCTTGGGTCTGGGTATATAAAATTTAAATGTGGTGAAATCTTGAGATTTATAATACAATAAGTAATTTGATGCGGTTTACTATAAGTTGTCATGATGTCTTATTGTGCACGATAAGTAATTTAAATGATTTGATTATATAAAGCATATGCACTTTATGAACTAAAATTGGTATGCAAAGGTATTGAGAAATGAATGCCATGTGTGCGCGGAAATGTTGAATTATTACTTCTGAGAAAAATGTGATCATACGACATATGCATTCATGGCATACATGTGGGACTCAAAATTTAAAACCATTTATCCAATATGTCCAATCATTTTCAACATAAACATGGATATAGAAAAGTGCTATTAAACTTTACAATCAACTTATTTGAAATGCAAATAATAAAGTGCACTTCTTTAAATACCTTTTCAAAATAATCCATGTAAAAAGTTACAATGAATTTAAATGAAATTCATTAAAACAATTTTTACTTCTTGTAAACTCTTTTACAATCATTATATGTTTGCTAAATACGTGATCGAATCCTCCTCGTGGAAATCCTGCTAAACCTGCACAACATTAAAACAACATACAGGGGTGAGTATATTAAATATACTCTGTAAGTGATAAACAAATTGTTGTTAAAATGAAGTGCAGAGGAAATTCCAGTCAGCACGAGCGTGCTCGATAAACAGGAGGGCGTATTCATCACTAATTTCCCAATTGGCACGGTCATGCCTCATTTGAACACGGGGTCTTGCTCGTTACATTTATTCAGATTCGATACCATCATGAGGTTGCGCTAGTCAGCACGAGGGCGTGCTGAGTCTTGAAAATGCCCATGTGATTTCTTTTTGAAGGCGCATTAGCACACAACAAGTTATACCTTAATTCCTTTATTTACCTATGCCATTTCTATGTCAATTTCATAGAGGATTTTTCTTCACTTAGCACATAGCACATTAAAAGCAATGTTTTCTATGTATGCATAAGGCATTTAGCTTAACATACCAATATAACATACTCACACCGCAATTCTCATAGCATAGCATACAACAAGCTTTATTAGCATATATCACAAGGAATAATCCACATAGGAATCCTCTAACTAAGCACACACCAGTATCAAGATCACACAGGTACCCATTCTTGGCATTGTAATTATATGAATGCAAATGAATGAAATACCAATGTAAATCCCCATAGGATGTACCAGGGTTTTTTTCCTCTATTCCACACAGGAAAAGATACCTCTGTTTTACATAGAAGAGGTTTGTCACTTAGCCCGATTACACAACTCTGAGTATATAGCTCGTAAATATGGACAACACACAGCACATCTAGGATAGCACACAAGACATCTTTTATCCACACAGGAAATCGTGTCACACAAATGCTTATGCAACACATATGAATGTATATGCAACATTCATAGAAATAACACACAGCACTACTCACATAGAGTAAATAATCTTCCACACAGGATCATATATACATACTGATTATATCATGCCTTCCTTTTATAATTTATAGCACACAATAATTCACCAAAGAAAGCACGTAAACACATCGTACAGAATAAGGATCACACAGATCAACATCCACACAGGATTACATAGTTCCATATAGGCACACAACAACTCATATGATAAGCACATAACATTTATCTCTTTCTTTCATGCCTTCCACACAGTAGTAAGTTCATAAATACATAACATACTGAACAATCAAGGCATAAAGCATAATCACATAGCTCATAGTCTATTAAAGCACAAAGCTTTCTTCTTAACCACATAGGTTAATGTCACAAAGGCAAACAAGTCATATTTCCTACAGGAAGTACATAGATATGATCATTATAGTTTAGCATAAAGCATTCATATTATGAGCCTTTAATTGCTTCACATAGTTCACATAAGATTACTCACATTCAAGTCTTTTAGACATATCTTTCCTTTCATTACATACTAAAGACATAAGAATTAGCTTCATAATCTTCACATAAACATATGATTTGTAAGTGTAAAACACTTCCTTAATTTCATCAAATTGGCAGCACACTCAACTCCCAATCAAGCTTTATTGTGTATTTTCTATCATCAATTTCATATAATTTCAATAATTCATCAGTCCATAGATTAACAGTTCCACAATTAAGCTCTTACTAGACACTAGCTTTCACTGTTTCTTTCCTTCATAACCCTATCCCAATTAACATCTTTCTAAATCATTTACAATGATACATAAATTCCAAGCTACTACATATCAATTTATTTCCCAAGGATTCATTTGATTCCTTCTCAAAAACCCCAAACCATAACTCTTCTTTTACACATAATATCACTGAGATATTTTCAAACATATGAAAAGAAGAGATTACCTTACATCATATCATCTTTTGTAAAAATCCATTAAGCGCACCAAGAATCAATCCCAAATCATCTTTAGATGTTTTGTAGTTTGCTCTACGAGTTTCTACAAGTTTATATAAGTAAAATGAAGGCAGATAATCGAGCACCATTTTTATACTAACTCGGCACGACCATGGCACGTTTTGTGCCATAAGATTGTGGCTCCAATGCTTGGCACAACCCAAGCTAATTTAAGCACGAGTCTTGCTTATTTTTGCTCCATGGAACGGTCTCAATTAATCCAAGCATGGTTTGTGCCTTATTCTCCCACCATGGCTCGATTCTAATTAATTTAGGCACATCTTGTGCCAATTTCCTCTCCATTATGGCATGACCTAAAGTAAAGCAAGCATAAATCTGCTTCTTTCTTGCCATTTACTCTCAATTCACCTCTATCCAATTTACTTTCCATTATAATTCTAGTTTTCATATTATTTATTGTATTTTTAAAATCAGGATGTTACAATTCTCCAAAACTTAGAAAATTTCGTCCCCAAAATTTAAACACAAGAGGTATCTATACTTGCCAATTTCAGTTTCCTTAACAACTGAAATTGCCTACAAGAATATGCTCTAGCATAAACTATTACCTCTCACAAGTATCTTAAATTCCAGTTTCACTCCCAACTGGAAATACTTCCAAATGTAGGTTCTATCATGCTTTTCACTTTCACCTTATGTGAAAAACTCATCAAGACTATAATCCATATCCTCTCTCACACATTCATTATAATGAAATCATATTTCTTTACTACTCACACCATCTAATTACATTACACATAGTTGTTCAAATAACTGCATTTAAACACTCTCATTTATGCTCAAACACTTTCTTTTTAAACATTCTCGTCTTTTCTTCCCTAATATCAGTATAGACATAATTTCTAAACTATCAGGTAATGCTAGCTAAGATAGGTAACAAGAATAATGATTTCACACTTATAAGAAGAAATGCACAATTACAAAGCATATATACAAAAGGCAAAAGAAAATGTCTTATTATTGGTCAAGAAATATGGAGGAAGTCAAAAAATTGCTTTTGTATCCAAATGATACTTCTGGCACTACCGTCAAGAAAAGAAACAACCACCGAAATCTTCAATGATTATACTCCACACATAATTCTTTCTTTCTAAAGAATCATATGCACTCAAACATAAACAAATCAATTCTTACTCGTATTCATCTCAAAAGAATATAATCAAGACATTTTTCATCACACTAACTCATCATAAAGACTCACAAATTCAGTAGATATTCCTACAAGACATAATTACTCACATATCCACTAAATCTCAACTCATCTTATCACTTACTTTTCTCTTCCATAAAGTTGAATGTCACACTCACTTACTTTTCTCTTCCATAAAGTTGAATGTCACACTTGACACAAAGTACTTCAACTTTTATTCAAGAACAGTCATTACAAAACTTTGAAACCATGTACACCTCAATTATTTACATTTGATTAACATTCAGAGATTAACTCTGTTCAAATGCAAATTAGAACATGAGGCATATTGAATTAGCTTAGGTCTCGCATTCGTATTCATTTTCAGATTCGATTGCAGCACATAGGCATACTAAACTGCTGTTTTGGCATTTTGAATTTGTTTTTAAGGCATTTATACAACAAATAGGTTCTGTTATTGCTAGTATTTATTTTGGCATTTATATTACCATTTTTCTAGCAAGTATGCTTCATTCTAGCAACAACCCGTAACCATTAAAACACATAATCAACAATCATATGCCTTTACCAATTTAACCATACACATACTTTTGTTAGTGTTAATGACAGCAGCTTATAGGATTCTTATTTCTTTATCATAGATAGTAGACCATAAAAGCCGTATGGTATATATATATGCAAAAGCACATAACTTAAAATACATGATCATATCAATCACATAGAAATTGCACATAGCAAACCACCTAGGAGAGTCACACAGATAAATCATCACAACATTGGCACACAGCCACAATTCCCATACAATTTTTTGTATTCAATAGCCACACAGGCATATCACACAGATATCCGTCCACAAAATAATATACACAGAAACAAAAGATCATTTCAGCAATTTCATTTAAGCACAAAGCTTGTCACCAAGGCACACAACTCATTTTATGCCTTTCGCAAAGTGCTTGCATTTAAGAACACACAACATTTAAGAAATCAAGGTATGTAAGTACTTTAAATACATCCACATTAACCAAATCATATTCCACACAGCTTTATATGATTATGAATTCACTTTACTTAACATCTTTGTCAAATCATATTTTTGGCCTTTAGCCTTCTGAATACCTTGTCTATTTGATTTACACAAAACATACTAATAGAATACTTCTTCACAAACAACCTTTAGCTTACAATTAAGTAGGCGTACCTTATCATTTGTGAGGGTTCCACGAGGTCAAAGTACGAATATTTTTTTAAACCATTTATGGCTTTCACAACTCAAATCATTGTTTTCAAAGTCATAATCATGCAACTGACTCAAAAAAAGTCATATATCTATCCTAGGGATATCTAATCCCTCCTCTGATACCACTAAATGTGGGACTCAAAATTTAAAACCATTAATCCAATATTTCCAATCATTTTCAACATAAACATGGATATCGAAAAGTGTTACTAAACTTTACAATCAACTTATTTGATATGAAACAAATAAAGTACACTTCTTTAAACACCTTTTCAAAATAATCCATGTAAAAAGTTACAATGAATTTAAATGAAATTCATAAAAAAAAATTTACTTCTTGTAAACTCTTTTACAATCATTTCATGTTTGCTAAATATGTGCTCAAATTCTCCTCATGGCAATCTTGCTTAACCTGCACAACATTAAAACAATATACAGGTGTGAGTATATAAAATATGCTCAGTAAGTGATAAAAAAAATTGTTCTAAAAATGAAGTGCAGGGGAAATTTTAGTCAGCACGGGCGTGCTCGATAAAAACGAGGTCGTGTTCATCACTAATTTCCCAATTGGCATAGTCATGCCTTATTTGAACACGGGGTCGTGCTCGTTACATTTATTTAGATTCAATACTAGCACAAGGTCGTGCTAGTCAGCACGAGGGCGTGTTGAGTCTCAAAAATGCCCATTTGATTTTTGTTTTAAGGTGAATTACCACACAGTAAGTTATACTTTAATTCCTTTATTTATTTAGGCCATTTCCATGTCAATTTCATACAAGATTTTACTACACTTAGCACATAGCACATCAAAAGCAAAGTTTGGTATGTATACATAAGACATTTAACTTAACATACATAAACATACCAATATCACATACCCACACCGCAATTCTCATAGCATAGCAGACAACAAGCTTTATTAACACATATCACAAGGAATAATCCACACATAAATTGTTTAAGTAAGCACATAGCAGTATTAAGATCGCACATATACCCATTATTGGCATTGTAATTATATGAATGCAAATGTATCAAATGCTAATGCAAATCCACACAGAATGTACCCAATTTTTCTTCCTCTGTTCCACACTAAAGAGCATACCTCTATTCCACACAGGAGAGGATTGGCACACAGCTCTGAGCATATAACTCATAAATACGAACAACATACATCACCTCTAGGACAACACACAACACATCCTTTATCCACATAGGAAATCATGTCACACAAATGCTTATGCAATACATATGAATATATATGCAACATTCATAAAAATAACACACAGTACTACTCATATAGAGCAAATAATCTTCCACACAGGATCATATATGCATACAGATTATATCATGCTTGCTTTATATAATTTATAGCACACAACAATTCACCAAAGAAAGCACGTAAACACATCATTCAGAATAAGGATCACACAGATCAACATCTACACAGGATTACATAGTTCCATATAGGCACACAACAACTCATATGATAAGCACATAACATTTATCTCTTTCTTTCATGCCTTCTACATAGTAGAAAGTTCATAAATACATAACATAATGAAAAATGAAGGCATAAAACATAATCACATAGCTCATAGTCTATTAAAGCACAAAGCTTTCTTCTCAACCACATATGTTAATGTCACAAAGGCAAACAAGTCATATTTCTTACAGGAAGTACATAGCAAAAGATATGATCATAATAATTTAGCAAAAAACATTCATATTATGAGCCTTTAATCGCTTCACATAGTTAATATAGCATTACTCACATTCAAGTCTTTTAGACTTATCTTTCCTTTCATTGCATACTAAAGACATAATAATTAACTTTATAATCTTCACATATACATATCAATGGTAAGTATAACCCACTTACAACCTTACATAAATCATATGAAGATACACCCATACCATCATTTTACATTCTGAATCAAAGTTCCACACTTTCATACTTTCCCATGAGTAAAATCATATGATTTGTAAGTGTAAAACACTTACCTTAATTTCATCAAATCGGCAGCACTTTGAACATTCAATCAAGCTCTGCCGTGTATATCCTAACATCAATTCATATAATTTCAATAACTCATCAGTCCATATATTAAAAGTTCCACAATTAAGCTCTTACAAGACACTAGCTTTCACTGTTTCTTTCTTTCATAACCCTATCCCAATTAACATTTTCTAAATCATTTACAATGATACATGAATTCCAAGCTACTAATGATACATAAAAGCGGTGCTCGATTATCAATTTATTTCACAAGGATTCATTTGATTCCTCTCTTCTTTTACACCTAATATCACCGAGATATTTTCAAACATATGAAAAGAAGAGATTACCTTACATCTCATCATCTTTTGTAAAAATCCATTAAATGCACCAAGAATCGATCCCAAATCATCTTTAGATGTTTTCCAAGTTTGTTGTACGAGTTTCTACAAGTTTTTATAAGTAAAATGAAGGCTGATAATCGAGCACCGTTTTTATACTAACTTGGCATGACCATGGCATGTTTCGTGCCATAAGATGTGCCACCAATGCTTGGCACGACCCAAGCTAATTTAAGCATGAGTCGTGCTTATTTTCACTTTATGGCAAGCTCTCAATTAATCCAAGCATGGCTCATGCCTTATTCTCTTACCATGGCACGATTCTAATTAATTTAGGCATATCGCATGCCAATTTCCTCTCCATTATAGCACAACCTAAAGTAAAACCAAGCACAAATCTACTTCTCTCTTGCCATTTACTCTCAATTCACCTCCATCCAATTTACTTTCCATTGTAATTCTTTTAATTCTAGCTTTCATATTATTTATCTTATTTTTAAAATCAGGATGTTACAATACATGCATGTGGCATACATGCATTATTGAGATGAGAATATAGTAAGAAGAGAGTGTAGGAAAAACCCTTAGTTGAACAGCTTGGATAGAAATAGCAATGTGAAAGTGAGCGATTCTAATCACATGTGCTATGGATGAGAGTGTGAATGAAATTAGCTATGTGAGAGTGAGTGATTCTAATCATATAGGCTACAGATGGCAAAGCATCACGTGAGAGTGAGTGATTTTAATAACGTGGACGCTGTGTTGATCGATTTATGAGATAATAGAAATGTGAGAGTGAGTGATTATAATCACATGTGCCTAGATAGGGATTGGTAATGCGAGAGTGAGTGATTCTAATTGCATATACTTGGAATGAGAAAGTGTCATATGAGACTGAGCGATTCTAATCAAAGTGACTCGGGCAATGTAAGAGTGAGTGATTCTAATCACATGTGCCTGAATAGAGATTGGTAATGCGAGAGTGAGAGATTCTAATCGCATATACCTAGAATGAGAAAGTGCCATATGAGAGTGAGCGATTCTAATCACAGTGACACGGGCAATGTGAGAGTGAGTGATTGTAATGACATATGCCTGAATAGAGATTGGTAATGCGAGAGTGAGTGATTCTAGTCGCATATACCCAAAATGAGATAGTGTCATGTGAGAGTGAGAAATTCTAATCACAATGGCACGGGCAATGTGAGAGTGAGTGATTCTAATCACATGTGCCCAGATAGAGATTGGTAATGCGAGAGTGAGTGATTCTAATCTCATATACCAAAAGAGAATGTGTCATACAAGACTCAGTGATTCTAAGTGTATGGACACCGGTTGAATAATTAAGGGAAATAGATAGAACCCCTCTGTGAGAGCAAACATGACAATGTGAAATAATGAAAAGGCATTCCATGAACATGATGTATATGCATTGAGCAAAATTGTGCTAATGATGTGGATGATTCTTGAGCATTGAAATGTGCATGTTAAGGTATGTTAAATGAATTGTGATATATCATATGATACGTGGGCAAGAATGAAGTGTATGAGAATGTGAAATGAATTGTGCTTATATGTATAACATGGTAGCTTGTAAACTGAAAAGTGATTAGGAAAGATAAATCTGTGATATAAAATGTTAATTATAAATGATTGCATATTACTATTTAAGAATGTGGAGTGAGTTGTAAATGTGAATGAATTGGGATCATGTGCATATGATTTGTAGTGTAAAATGAAATGTGATTGGGATAGAATTAGGCTAGTATATGGATGTTAGCATTGCACTTTTAAACGAATTATATATGTATGTGTGATGTGTGATTTGTGATTGGTAAATGTGAGAATTATGCTTGCGTGTTAGTTGTTGATAATGTGCTTGAATGACTATAAAGTGTATGATTGGCTTAAGGAAAATGGTTAGCTATCTATAGACAAAATAATGGAATTATTGTATTAAATATGTATGAATATAGTAAGTGGGTAATTAGATGTTGATAGTAAGGTGCATGTGTTATGTTAAAACATTAGGGTAGGATTTATTCGGATGCTAGTGTCTTGAAGGAATGTGTTTTACTGTCATGCTAGAGATAATGTTGTGATATGAATGAACATATGGTGCAATGTGTCTATGTTTGGTAGGTGATGTGTATAATGAAGTGTACAATAACGTCTTGGGTATGGACTATGAGCTTATACATATATGTGGTATGGAATGGTTGATAGGATATGTGAAAGCCAAGGATGAATGTGCAAGAAAGGAAGCCTGAGAGTGTGTTTGAACCTTTTAGATTTTGTTTTAGAGGAAGTTAGTTGCTATATATGAGAAATGTATAAGTGTTAAGGGTGATTTGAATGCATAGTTTATGAGGTCTGTAGCTAAATAACGTAGGTTTTAGTTCAATTAATGTACATTATTCTTGTTCTAGATAATTAATGTACGCTAATGCAAAGAATAACGTACTTTAATGTGGCCTAGGGTGTTGTTTTGAGTCATAAAACGTATTCCACTGTTACTCAAAGTTAGAACATGTTTGGGTTTAAGTTAGAGACTTAAAAGTACTCAATTGTGACCTAAATAACACTATTGGAGTCTTTGATCAAACATATTAAATAACGTAAGGTAGGGCTACGAAGACCAAGTAAAGTAACCCGTGAGTGAGGAGCACGAACCTGTCTAAGAAGATAATAGTGAGAATGAATGAACGAGGGTACTACACTTTATATGGTTAGGTAAGTGTCGAGAGGGACATTCGCATACTGAGTTTTGTACTCATGTTTTTTGTGGTTGTGTTTGTGTGTACAGACTAGGGAGGTTGTCGCGTAGACCGTTGACGTTTATGCTCTTTTGGAGATTATTGGGGGTTGTCGCTGCGAGGTCGGGGAGTTCACACATACTTTGATTTCTACAAACTGTGTTTTTATTTTGTAAACTTGTGAATTTACATTAGTGTTGATAACCACTATGTAGGCCTCATCCTCAAGGCACTGCTGTTTTGGTTTTATATTGTATGGCCATGATTTGTGCTTTTCTTGTATTCCTTTTAAACGATGTTCAAAAGCTTTAGAAACTTGGTATCAGCATATGGTCTTTAGGTTGATGTGTAGTACATTAAAAAGAAAAAAAAAATTATGGCTAGAAAATTAATATATGAAGTAAGTCATCGAGAAAAATAAATAAATTGTTCCAGGTTTTGAGCTTCATAGGTTACATGTAAACTTCTTCGCTGAGAACACCATTTAAGAAATCATTTTTTTCCATCCAATTGCTTAATTGGTCAGCTTTGTGATAAATCATGTGTGAGAAGAAGGCAGATTATAGGATGTCGATCTCAATGTCTAAAGGTTTTAGAGAAGTCAATGCCTTCATTTTGATTGTAGCCCTTAGCAACCAATATTGTTTTGTATTTTTCAAGTGCAGAATCAGGTTCTTGTTTTAGCTGAAATACCCATTTACAATCAGTAATGTTCATGTTAGGATTTTAAGGCACCAAAACCCATGTATCATTAGCAACTAAAGCATTAAACTTGCCAACCATAGTTTGTTTCTAGTTAGGATAAGCTATTGCATTCTTTAATAGTTGTAGGTTCATGAAGTGCCATGAGATTATATTTTGGATTTGCTTTGATGATTCCTGACTTGAGTCTTGTTTGCAAGTGAGAGTGTCTTAGTGGAGAAACATCTATAAGAGAATGATTATTAGTGTAGAAAGTGTAAGATGTTAGAGAATATATAGCTGTTAATGGAATATGTATCACATAAGTCATAGGTGTTGAACAGATAAGATAGTTGGTGGAATAATAAACTGTTATTTCGTAGGCAAAGATAAAGGAGGTGTTGGTGTTGGAGTCAAATGCAAAGCATAAGGGAATATGGTTTTAAAAATCGAACAAACATATTAACAATGACTACAAACATCTGTACCCTTTTCTATGAGGGTCGTACCCCAAAAATATGCAAAGTGTTGAGAGTGGTTACATCATATGCATGTTACATGTCTGCAAAGTAAGAAAACATAAAAATACAAAACTTTGAGTAGTGAATAAACAGGTTTGCAATTAAGAAGGGTAGCAAATAGAGAGATGTTGTGAATGACTTGAGTTGGTAGTCAATTGATCAGATAGAAAACTTTGTTGAAAGCTTCAAGCCATAAGTTCAAAGGACAAAAAGAATGATGTAATAACGTTTGACCCATTTTATAGATGTGACGGTGTTTACGTTCAGTAAGTCCATTTTGTTATGTAGTTCAAGGACATGATTAAAAAAGTACCATTATCAGTAAGGACTTATTGAAACTGTCGACTGATAAATTCATCACCATTATCAGAATGAAAGAACTTGATTTTTTTGTGCATAAATTCTCGACATGGTGCTTGAAAGTAACAAAGAAAGATAATGCTTTAGATTTGTGTCACATAGGATATAGCCAAGTAAACTGCATAAAATCATCTATGAAGAGAATATAATATTTGAAAATAGTAACAGAGGAGACAGAAGATGTCTAAACATCGAGATGAATTAATTCCAAAATAGCATTACTAAAGGTTTTATATGATAGAATGACAAATGACATGCTTTAGAAACTAAGCATGAGGAACATATTAGGAATTATTTGCAAGGCTAATCACAATGAAGAATTGATTTTAGGAAATTTACCTTATTGTCTTCCATATTTGTCGACTTCTTTGAGATGTTAAGGTTTAAGAACTATCATTGAGTGACTCCCCTCTACTCTTACACATACACATACAACGAACAATTAGGAATGGCAATGGGGCGGGTTATGGTGTCCCCGTCCCTGACCCGAGATTTAATATTTATCCCATACCCGCCCTGTTACCTGTTGGGGTACAAAAATTAAGACCCATCCCCGCCTCGCTTGAAAACACAAATACCCATCCCAGCCCCGCCCCTCCCCATTAAAAAATAAATTATTACTTATTTAATTATTTTGATATTTTATTAAAAGTTAAAATAAGATTTATATTTTAGAGAATAAAATAAAATGAGTCTTTTTTTCACTACTATTAAATACTATAAAATATTTGTTAACTGTAAACATAATTATATTATTATGTGTATAAATAAATATCGGGGCGGGTTCAGGGCGGGGCATGGGGCGGGTTCACTAAATACCGACCCCACCCCGTCCTTGATAATATTTATATCGGGGCGACCCAAAACCCGACCCGATCCCCAAAAAAACATGAAAATACCCGTCCCATTTGTATCAGATCGGGTCGGTACCCCACAGGTTTGGGATATTTTGCCATTCCTAAGAACAATTGTTAGTATTCTCTTTTCTTGCCTATGTGATTCACACAACTTTGAATCAAATCCACCAAAGGTTTTATGGCTTGGTGAATTTTTCTGCTAAGAGAGAGAAAAAAAGGAAGAGCTAGCCATGTACCTTCATTAGAGGGGGCATTTATAATGCCTCATGCTTGAATGGCAAGTCTAGATTTATAATAGTTGGATTAAAGTCAAATTCTAGCAATCTTATTCAACCAAAACAAGTTTAAGGCATTACAAAAAATTTAATTTCAAGCATAATTCCTCAAAATAATCAAATTCCTAAATTTTAGGAAGGGGCACGACAATGACTTCATTTATAGGATAAGGTTTCTTATTTCATGTTTTAAGACACAACATTAGATATGTCTTAAAATTAAGTAATTATGGATGATTCTATGCCTTAAAATGTATCAAATTATTTTTCAATGCATTCAATGTCAAATTAAATCATTGAAAAATAATATAATTATTTTAGGCTTTATATTTTACATTCTATAGTTAGTAAAATATATTGGCTCAACATTGTACAAATTTGAAATAAATTTTATTTCAAAAAATATCATAACCTTTGCTCAAAGTATGAGTGTCCGATCATGTGGGCCCATTTGTCCATGGATTTACTTTATAAGTCCTATAAACATTATTGAGAAACTTTATGGTCAATAATAATGCAAGTAAATTTAATTCAAAATCCAATTAAATGCCTACCTAATAGTCTTATACAATCCCTCGCACTTTGACATCATGACAACATAAGCCATGGGCAAATTATCATTATTTTAAGCTATCACTTTCTTGATCCTCTTTGTGAAACTGATATGATTAGATTATTGAACTTTCAACTAATTTGGGTCTAGCCAAACACTACTTAATTTACATATTAAGTAGCCTGTGATGTTATCTATCTTTTAAGAGTGATAATTCCTTCACTTCTTTATGGTCACTTTATCATTAACTATAATATGCCCAATCATACCCATATTTGTAACCTCGTTACAAATCACGTCCCGCGCACGTCAAAGTATATCAAAATTCACCAAAGAATCATAAATATTTCCAATCTAAGGATCTCAATATAAGCACTATTTTATGAGAACTGTTTATGACTTCTATACTTCTATGTAACATTCTCATTTAGGTGGATCAATCCAATAAATTACCTCTCATTATGAATCTATGTCATCAAATTTCTATAGTTGTGAAACATAACCATCTCATTGATTAACATACTAGTTTTTGTTCATTATAATTTCCACTAACAATGATCAATTAGGGATATTTAAAAGTTATCTTATGTTCACATGGAATTTAATGAAATATTCAATATCCTGAGCAAACTTGCAAATAAAGATGAAATTCTTATGTAAATGTAGGACATATAAAGGCCATGCCAAGGAGAAAGAATAACCAGAAGAGTGTAGTTGTAAATTCCCAATAGATGTAACATGAAGTTGTATGCCATTATCCATTGTAACAGTTTCCAGAGAAGAATTTTTTTGTAAAGAGAGATTACCAGCATTATTGTCATATGCATAAAAGCACCAAAATCCAAATGATAAGTCAGATCAAAGGAGTCAGAAAGAAATAAACAAGTAAACATATTGCTGGTGTTTGATGAAGTATTACAGAGTTAAGGACAATGTGTTCCAATAGGACCAACCAAGCCACAAGAAAAACACATACCAATAAATGAGGAGATGGAACCTGGGAAAAGTGGAGAAGAACCAAGAATACCTCGTCTAGAACCATGACCACGTATCAATAAATGAAGGCTACCGCAACGATTACTGTAACCTCCACCACGAAAACGATCACCATGACCACAGCTAGAATGGAAAGAATTATTTAAAACCAAGAGAAGAGGAATTTATGGATGATTTGTAGCATATGAAGAAATAGAATCCAAGTATCAAAGCAAGATTTATGACTTCAGAGCATAGTCCATAGTTCATCCATTGAAGGTGCCGAATTTTGATTGGAAACCATTGTGATCAATGAATCATACGAGAGAGGCAAGCGATTGAGAAGACGTTAAACCTTATCACATTCGTTTAATGGTTGGCCAACTACAGTAAGAGAATCAGTAAGTTCTTTAATTTTTTAACAACATAATTCAATGGAGAGATCATTCTTGTAAAGCTGATAAAGAGAAAGTTTAAGTTGCAATCACGAATAGTAGATTTGTTTAGAAATAATTGGAAAGAGATTTCCAAGCTCAAAAGCAGTGGTAGAATGATAAAAAAGAGAGGAAGAATTTCACATTTCACTATTGTGTTAATCCAACTAAGAACGAGACGATCCATTTTATGCCAAAGAAGAAAATTAGGATTGGCATTGGTGTCTGTAACATTTGTATAAAATATTTCAGACGAAGGATTTAGTGCAGAGGACATGTGAGCATGAAGATAATAAATGTCCAGAACATGACAAAAAAAATATACACAGGTGAGGTAATTGGTCATATCCAATTTTTCAATGATAAAATATGAGAAATTGACATGAAAAATAGCAGAGGAGTAGGGGAAGAGGGTTTAGATACCATGGAGAAGGATGGAGAAATAGATGAGTTGGAAGAAGATGAAGTCATCACAATAAAAGAAGAGGATCATTATAGTCCAATACCATGTAAAATAATATTGTCCACACCCTACATTTAGTGTGTTTGTGTTATATAAATGATTGAAACTTTACAGGTCAGTGTTGTTTATTACAAGATATACAAATAAGCTTATATGTAGGCATTATCATATCTTTACATGATAAGGTCTATCGCCATCTAACATATTATTCACAATAGTTAGATACTAGGATGAAATTTCATTTCACATTAACATTCCACTAACTTTAAAATTTAACTTAACTCCTAAAATTTTTATCTTAACTAAAAAATAGCACTTTGTTTACTTCAAATGAAAACATTATAGTAAATTGAAAACATAAATTACATCACATTAAATTAGAAAAAAACTTAAATTAAACTAAATAAAAACATATATTACATAAACTAAAAAAATAATATTATATAAAATTTAATACATACATTATTTTAAAAATAAATAACATCCTTATTTGAACAACTTTTTTTATTTTGACTAATCATTTCTCTTTAAATGTTTTCCAAATTAACATTGCACTTGTCCATTGAAAAGCTTGAGTTAGAGATGCTCATGTTCTCATTTTCTCTTAAAAAAATTGAGTTTAATAAAAAATTCACAAAATTTTGAAAAAAGGCTTATTAAGTAATAACATATAATTTTTTTTAATCTTGAGTATATATATATATATATATATATATATATATATA
>CANYCX012439777.1:0-10947 GCA_948193385.1 Breynia disticha f. nivosa | reverse complement strand
TTAGAAATCAAGTTTTTGTTATACAGTAATTTGAAATAATTATAAAGGAAATAAGAATGAAAGAAATAAGAATAGGCTCATCTTTACTAAATATGTACATCTCATTTCTTCAACATGTTTACAAAGTTTTGCGAAGGCCTAGGCCCAATACAATATGAGGTTTACAAAATAGTTCCGGTTAGGAAAGAAAAAGAACTGGAAAGATCCTATTTCAATCATAACCTGACAAAATACTAGTAATGCACTATGTATGTTTGTCTTCTACAAAGTAAAACATTCCTACACAGTGGACCGCCCACCTCAGATTATCTCGCAGCAAGTCCCAAACTTAAGTAGCAATGTACCACCTTTGCATCCAAAATTTATCCTCCTTGAGTTCCTACCGAGCGTGGCAGGCATAAAACGCATGAGTCATGAAACCACGCAAGCAACACTACCAGAAAGGTCAACTTTTCATGCATTTGTTAGTTTATCCAACATGTATCATTAATAAATTTCATCTCAACAACAAAGAATTTAATCATTATATAAGCACACAAACAATTGGTTCCAATAATCTTCCCAACAAGCAAATTCTTAAGGCTATGAACAGTGTCGAATGATTTGGGGAATGGCTTGGCTAGGTCGTTCTCCAAACTGTTTGGTCATTTTGTCTAACCTTCCAAACCAAACAGTTTGGGGAACAGTTTGGCTAGACCGTTCTTCAAACCGTTTGGTTCATCTGGATTATGCAAAAATTGAAACGGTTTGGGGAATGGTTTGACCAGGCCATTTCTCAAACCGTTTGGCCTCACTGATATGTACAAAAATCAGAACAATTTGGGGAACGGGCTGGCTAAACCGTTCCTCAAACCTTTTGGGTCCTCTGGAATGTCAAAATTTGTCAAACGGTTTGGGGAATGGTTTGACCAAGCTGTTTCTCAAACTGTTTGGGTCCCATGTATCGAGAAATTCAGCACCTTTACACTTGATCAATCAACCATTAAGCATCAAAGTTCACAACAACATTCCACATATCAATTCATATCACTGCAAGCCAAATTTACCATCATAAACAACTTTATACCAAATAGCCACATATCATAACCTTACCAAAATATAATGTACACAATTTTATAACCAGGAATTGATCATCAACCATTCCTGAATTATTCAACATGTTATATATATACTACAACCAATTGACCTGTAGTGCAATCTCACATAATCAATATCAAACCAAATCAACAAATCATACGTGTTTAACAATTTGCAAATATGCAATTGTGGTGAATTGAGAATGCATGTTCTCTAATGCCTCATCTAGCATGATCACTCATAGCCCCAATTCATTTTTCTTACTTACGCCCTTTCTTGGCCATTTTATATGACATTTGCAAACGGGCCTTGTCGGCCGGGAGTATTGTGGTTATAATTACTATGGACCATAGATTTAATTGCCCTTAATTGGCCTGAAATTACGCCCATACTTGGCCAGGCACGCTCGAACACTAATAAGTGATCAGAGATTTCCACAGTGCCCCAGTATAGCACATATCAAGTAATATCCGTTAAATTACGCTCCCAAGAGCCATAACCACTCCCTCCTTTTAAAATTCACTCACATATCAAGTAATAGCACGATGAACTCATATTTATATGTTTAGGTGATTATATTTCCCTATAGTTTCCTTCCTATCATTAATAATTCCCAACAAACTTACCTAATTTCTTTCTTCCTTTCTTCACCAACCATATTTAACATTTCTAACCACTTCACTTAAATATGTTATACAAATCTAACCCCTCACACTTCCGTTAAATACCACTTCCATCACTTTTCCTACTAAAACCCTACACCAATTTCAAAATCTTTAATGCCTCTCTCTCATCAATTAACAATAATTCAAATTGACGGTTCAATTAACCTCAATAGGGCCCGAAGATTCTTACATAAACAACAGAACACGAAATCGAACTTAGGGTTAAGAAACCAAATCACGTCACTATTCACCCTTAAGGTTCTAACCTCGATTTTGGTCACCTAACACATGTATAAACACCAAAAACAGTTATTGACGGTTAGTACACATACTAAGATTTCAAACTTGCTATTATATGCTCAAATTGGAGCTTAAACGACGTAGATTTAAGGCTGAAAACGATGTTTAATATTGAACAACGGGATTTCCACCATTCATGGAAGAAATTCTTACAACAATCTAATCCTTGATCGATTATGAACCTTCCTGACACTAGGATTTCATGAAGAACGAGGTTCTTAGGGTTTCTCGAACTAGAGAGAGAAAGTAAGAAGGAAGAGATATATGTTTTCATAGCGTAGAGAGAGAGAACTAAGGAGATATATATATATATATATATATATATAAAAAGTTTGTTTTAGGACAGTTTTGCCCTCGAGCACTATTGGTTTACCTTCCCATCAGTTTCCTTTTTTCTGGGTGATCTAAACATCCTAAAATTTATTCATAATTTCGTTAAATATTTTATTTAAATTTAAAATAAAACGTAAAATGGAGGGTGTTACAGTTCTCCCCCGTTAAAAGAATTTCGTCCCCGAAATTAAATCGTTCCTGCTTCTGGAAATAATTGAGGATCGCATTTACGCATTTCCTCCTCCACTTCCTAAGTTGCCTCCATCAGAGAATGGAAATTCCATTTAACCTTCACGATTGGAATTTCTTTAGTTCTGAGCTGGCGAACCATCCGATCTAAAATCTCTGTAGGCTCTTCTGTATACGTCAGATCTTCTGATATTTCCATTTCAGGCTTCTCGATTACATGGCTAGGATACGACCGATATTGCCTCAACATGCTTACATTAAAAACATCATGTAATCTTCACAATTCGTCGGGTAATTTGAGTTGATAATCCAAAGGTCCCACCCTTTTCACAATCTCATAAGGGCCTATAAACCTCGGACTTAACTTCCCACTTTTCCCAAATCTCAGAACTCCCCACCAGGGCAATACTTTCTCAAAAACACTATCTCCCACTTCATAGGTGATCTCCCGCCAATGTTGGTCAGCGTAACTTTTTCTGTCGATCTTGGGCAGCTTTCATACACTTCTTAATTATTTTCACCTTTTCTACAGTCCACTGCACCAATTATGGTCCCCCAACCTGTCTTAGACCTTCAACATCCCAAAATACTGGGCTTCGACACTTCCTGCCATATAGAGCTTCACAGGGTGCCATTCCTATGATGGAATGATAACTATTATTATAAGCAAACTCTATAAGTGGCAAATGGTCATCCCAGTTACCTATGAACTATAAAATACAGGTTGTCATTATATCTTCCAGAGTCTGTATTGTCCATTCAGACTGACCATCAGTCTGGGGATGAAAAGCTATGCTGAAACTCAACTTGGTTCCCATTGCTTCTTGCAAACTTCTCCAAAATCTTGAAGTAAATCGGGGGTCTCGGTTAGAAACAATTGAGGTAGGCACTCCATGCAATCTAACCACTTCTGACACATACTTCTCTGCCAATTTATCCAGAGAGTCATCCTGTCTGATTGCCAAAAAATGTGCATACTTTGTTAATCGATCCACTATAACCCACAATGAATCACTCTTTCTGAATGTCCTGGGCAAAGCCACGATAAAATCTATTGTTTCATGCTCCCATTTCCACTCTGGAATAGCCAAAGAACGAAGCTTTCCAGTTGGAGCCTGATGTTCTTCTTTAATTTGTTGGCAGCTCAGACACTTCGTTACAAACTCCGTAATTTCCCTTTTCATACTGGCCCACCAATGCAGTGGTTTCAGATCTCTGTACATCTTAGTACTACCTGGATGCACTGAGTATCTCGAGGCATGCGCTTCTTATAAATCTCCTATTTCACATTTGGAATGTTAGGTACGCATAATCGCTCTCCATAATAGAGATTGCCCTGAGCATCAAGTACATATGGTGTCTCTTTACCTTGTTATACCTTCTTCCGAGCGTCAACCAATTTATTATCTTCCATTTGTCGCTCCTTAATCTGGTCTTGAATGATCGGTCTCACCGATATATTCACTAACAACCCTTCTTCAATGACTTGCAACTCCAGCCTCAACTCTCTCATTGCAAACAATGATTCCACTTTGTAAGCAATGACATCACCCTTTTCTTGAGTTTTCCTACTAAGGGCGTCAGCTACAATATTAGCTTTTCCAGGATGGTATTCAATCGAGCAGTCGTAATCTTTTAACAGCTCAATCCAACTTCTTTGCCTGAGATTCAATTCTTTCTGGGTGGTAATATACTTCAAACTTTTGTGGTCCGTGAAAATTTGAAGGTTTCTCCGTAGAGATAGTGCCTCCAGGTTTCCAAAGCATAAATGATCGCTGCAAGCTCAACATCATGCGTTAGATAATTCATATTGTGCGGCCTTAACTGCCTGGAAGTATAAACAACAACCTTCCCATTTTGCATCAGCACACCACCCAGTCCCATTCCCGAAGCGTCAGTGTATACAACATATTCTCTGTCCTCTGACGACATGGTCAACACTGGGCTTCTGTTAACCTATTCTTTATTTCTTCAAAGCTACTTTGACACTCGTCACTCCATTCATACTTGGCATTTTCCTTAGCAAGCTAGTAATGGTTTCTTTAAAATGGAAAAATCTTGAATGAATCGCCTATATTGCTTGCTAACCCAAGAAAACTTTGAATTTCAGTCACACTTGTCGGCACTTTCCACTCCTCCACCGGCTTAACTTTGGATGGATCCAGCTGAACACTTTGTCTTGAAATAACATGACCTAAGAATGCCACCTCTTCCAACCAGAATTCACACTTAGAAGATTTTTCATTCATTTTAGCTCTGAATTGGGTGAATTAAGGCTTATTTGAAAGGTATGGATGTGTAGTAACCATTGGTATCAAATTCTAGGGTTAGTCTATGGTTTAAGGGCTTGAAAATGATGTTTTAAGATGAAAGGTCGAGAGTGACGAGATTTGAATTTGTAACCCTAAGTTCGGTTTGAAGTTTTGATGCGAGGGTTAGCTTTCTCGGGCTCTATTAAGGTTGTTTTCATGGTCAATTTGATTGGGTAATTAATGAGGAATAATTAATTTTGGAATAAAGAAAATGGTTTAGTGTTTGGAAAGAGAAACAGAATGAATTGGGGTTAGTTTGTGTATTGGGTAGTTGAATTCGTAAAACTAAACCTAAATGAAGTTAATAAATAAGTTTGAGGTGGTTAGAAATAAAGGAAGAATGAAATTAATGGAAGCTAGGTGACGAAAGTAATGAGGGAAGAGAAATAATGGTAAATGCATACATATAAATGTAACATTATCATTTAATTATCATTTAGTAAATGTGTATACATATACATGGAATTAATATGATCCTTAATTGTGGTCAAGAGGACCTAATTTGGGCGGGGGTGATTCATAGACTGACTAGTGGATGAGTTTGGACAGGTAAGTCACCCGAGCGCGACTTCTATTGTTTGTATGTACTGTGTATGAAATGTTATATTTATTGAGTAAGAATTCTTGATTGATGTGGTTTGTGATGTATGGCTTGTGAAATGAATGAATTGGTTGATTGTGATTAGAGTGTGTGTTTGGGTGATGAGTGTGAAAGGCAATGTAATGGATTAATATTTACATTGTTGTTGTTGTGATTTATACTGTGTTATGATCATGCTATTTTATGGTGTTTATTAACTGATTTAGCATGATTGGTTATGCATGGTGGTGTTATATGTTGATTTTTACATCATGCGTACATATGGGGGCTCATGGGGGCAAATGAAATTAGGTAATGGCTCGTGTGAGCAAAAATTTAAGATGGGGAGGGTTACTGGCTCCTAGGAACATACTTCCAATCGTATATAAAACATACATTACTGCGACACAGTGGAAATTCATTTACATTTAGTGATTGAATGTGTCTGGCCTTTAGTGGGCATTAATCTGGCCATTATAGGCAAATTAAAATCAATGGACCATAGTAACCGTAACCTTAACTCCCAGCCGACAAGGTCTGTTTGCAAACGATATATAAAGTGGTCAATCCAGGCATAAATTGATTTGGGGTGTGAGAGTTCACATTACATAAGGCATCGAGAAACATGCATCCTCAGATCATTATGATTATGTCTTTTTGCAAAATGTTGAACTTGAATGGTAATTGATTTTGAATTGATTGGTTTGACAGGATCATATGAAGTATGATATTTGTTTAGTTGAGATTTTATGGATTGTGAACTATATGAATTTAGTTGTGGTTTTAGAATAATGTTTATGAAAGGTTACTTATGAATTGAATGATAGAATGAATATGGAAAAATGATAGGAAATGGTTTGGTTAATGTTATGCATAGGTGTTATGTTGTTTTAAAGTTGGATGTGTGATTTGTATGGAGTTTTGCAGGATGAGCAGGTGATTACGCGGCCTGACCCCAAAGTACGCGGGGTAAATCCGAGTCCGCGTAGTCACTACCCAGTCCACGTTCTGACCTGAGTGTAGGGTTGAAAGTCCAGCCAAAGTACGCGGAGCGATACTTAGTCCGCGTAGTTTTAAACTGCCTCGCGTACTGTGAATTAACTCCGCGTTCTGACCTGTGTGCCAGAATGAACTGTTTAGCCAAAGTCCGCGGAGTCAGACTGAGACCTCGTATTGTTGAACTAACCCGCGTACTTTGTGTTAACACCGCGTTCTGATCTGGGTTTGGTGTGAATCATGTCTTCATCACTACGCGGTGTGGGTGCGAGTCCGTGTACTTATGGACTACCCCCCGTAGCGATGAACGACACCGCGTTTGTACCTGAGACCAGCCTTAAATGTGGCAAAATTTGTTCTTTGGTTTATGATTAAGTGACATTTAATGAGTTATAAGTTTATGAGCTTATCACATACCATGAACTTGTTTATAATTTGAATTTACGTAATTTGGGATTTATTATTTGATGTTGAATGAAGTCGACCTTTGTGGTTATGTTACTTACTGAGTTTATAACTCACGCAATTATTTGCTGCAACGCTCGGCAGGAATTTGCAAAGGTACATTTTGGAAGTAAGGTGCGCAGTTGCTCAGATTTTGGAGTTTGCATAAAGACGGGCTAAGGTGTGTTGTGCTCTCGGTTGGATTAGGGTTTGATTTTAAGAATATGTACATGACAAAGCATACATTCAGTTATTGTATTTTGCGGGGTTATTATTGAAAACAGAATCACTAGGATTCCTGTTTTTTTATAACCTGGAACTTATTTTGTAAAAATTTTTGTATTTATATATATATATATATATATATATATATATATATATGTGTGTGTGTGTGTGTGTGTGTGTGTTTATGAAAGATAGACTTGTTGTATGTCCTTCAATCTTTCTTTATTAATATTGTTTTACATTATTTCCAAATTCAAAAGTTGATTTCCGAGTTTAAGTATCACTTGCAGGAGGGAAGTTATACATGAGTGATATTTAAATTCGGGGGTCACATCCATGAACGCTACTAGCGCGTTAGTCAATCCGAATGGCATTACCGTGAATTCAAAATGGTCATACCTAGTTTAGAATGCTATCTGCGGTATTGACTTATCTTCCACTCTCAACTGCCAATACCCCGACCTTAAGTCAATTTTTTAAAACACGATTGCCCCTTTTAACTGATCCAGCAGATCATCAATCCTAGGCAACGGATATTTGTTCTTTATCCTTACCCGATTTATCTAGCGGTAATCAATACATAACCACATACTCCCATCCTTCTTTCTCACAAACAATATGGGAGCTCCCCACGAAGAAATGCTCGGTCTAATGAACCGCTTATCGAGCAGTTGCTCTAGTTGCTTTTTCAGCTCCTTCAATTCGGCTGGGGCCATCCGATAAGGTGCTATTAATATCAAAGCGGTTCCCAGCATAGTTTTTATTTCAAAATCTACTTCCCGACTAGAAGATAGTCCAAGAAGATCCTCTGAAAACACATCCAGGTATTCACGCACTACCGATACTTTAGACACTCCGACACTAGGTTGCATAGTGTCTGCCACACTACCTAAATACGCCTCACACCCTTCTTTCATCAAGCTAACAGCTTGAACAACAGATATCAGACAAGAGGGTATTACTCTCCTCTCCCCTACAAACATTACTTCTTTACACCCCTCGACCTCAATTAACACTTCTTTGGAAAAACAGTCTCGAATAGCTTTATGTTTCGAAAGCCAGTTCATACCTAAAATCAACCCAAAATTTTCCAAACGAAGTACCACCAAGTCCATATGAAATTTACGGTTGCCTATTTCTATAGGACATGATTTCACTACTTTCTTCACTCGTACTATCTCTCCGGATGGCATCGATACCTCTATCACATAGTCTAAGGGCTCTACCCCCATATTATATTTCATGGCATGATCGTAGTGAATAAAGGAACATGATGCACCCAAATCAAAAAGCATATGTATAGGAAAGCCTGAAATGTAAACCGTACCAGAGATAACCTTAGGATCCTCCACAGCATCAGCTTGGGAAATAGTATACAGTCTGCTTGCGGTGCTGCAGTGGCTGGTGACTGGTTGGGATGAGAACCTCTGGCATATGATCCTGCTCGCCCAGAGTAGGATCCTTTGCCTCTACTTCCAGCAACACTCCTTTGATTGTCCCCCACACTTCTTTGGGAATGTCTAGTCCTAGCTTAATTGTTCTCCTTTTCGAAACAATTCTTCACTGTATGCCATTTTGTCTGGCAACAATAGTAGACTATTTCCTCCCTCTCTGGCCACCTAAGACACTTTTCTCACTGCATGTCAAAAATGGTCTCCCAGCATAACATGCTCCCCTACTACCAAACCTCTTGAATTTGGTCACTCAGGACCCTTGAGCACTTGTACTCTTAGCTTCGCCAGAGCTTCCTTCCTGTTTGGCTTTCATGGACTTTGGCGGTTATGACATGCCAATAGCTTTCTCAACTCGTAAAGCAGCTGTCAACAGAGCTGAATAGGTTGGGGGTTGGACAACCAACAAGAGACTAATGTCTTTCTTCAGACCCATTTTAAATCGGTCTCTCTTGGCTTCATCAGTTGCCACTTCCTCTGGTGCATACTGGGAAAGACGAGTGAACTTCTCCTCGTAATCTACTACAGACAGATCCCCCTGTTCCAATCTCAGAAATTCGGCCTTTTTCTCCCTTCTGTGCACCGGTGGAGTGTACTTCTCAGTAAAGACCTTCTAAAACTCCTCCCATGTCATCACGAGAGGCTCCATCAAACTCTTAGGAATCATTTCCCACTAGTTGATCGCTTCACCCTCCAGCAAGGATGTAGCATACAAGACCTTTTGCAAATAAGTACACTGCATTCTTCTTAGCACCTGCTCTGTGTCCCTCATCCAGTCCTCGGCAATGGAGGGATCAGTTGTGCCAGTAAAAGGCTTGCCTTCCAACTTCTGAATTTGGTCATAGTTCTAGTCGATAGAAATCGTCTGAGCTCGTGGTAACTGTTCCCTTATGGTAGCTCCTATAAGATCTAGGAGCTATTGTACAGCCTGAGGCTGATCTTCGCCTTGGCCTTATGGATTTGATGGCACTTGCTCACTTGCTATAGGGGCATTCACATTCCCATATACTGACTCGAGAGAACCGGCAGCTTCATGGGCACTTTCACCTTGTCCTTTTTCCATTCTAATTTTAAAAAAAGAAACAGGACTCCCATTTAGGCTCTATGGAATTATAATGTACATGACAGATTATAACATACATGCATGCTATGTAAAACTGGTTTGGGAAATTCAAGTTAAACACATGATGTCAAGAACAGAGGTTTTTAAAACCTCAGCTCTGATGCCACTAAATGTGACCCCTAAATTCGACTATAACTTTCGCATAATCTCCCCTTCCGTCAAGTGACACTCGAACTTAGAAATCAAGTTTTTCTTATAGAGTAATTTGAAATGATTATAAAGGAAATAAGAATAAAAGAAATAAGAATAGGCTCATCTTTACTAAATATGTACATCTCATTTCTTCAATATGTTTACAAAGTTTTACGAAGGCCTAGGCCCAATACAATATGAGGTTTAAAAAATAGTTTAGGTTAGGAAAGAAAAAGAACTGAAAAGATGTTATTTCAATCATAACCTGACAAAATACAAGTAATACACTATGTATTTTGTATGGATTTCATCCAAGAACACCACCCAAACGATCTCTAGAGTTGTAGGATGGAAGTTCAACAAGGTAAGTTCCAATTTTAGTGAATGTATGCATTTTTGAATGAATTTCTATGGGGTTTGTGGGTTCTTTTAAGTGTTTGTGATGGTTAAAGAAGGTGAGTTCATTTTGTGAGAATGGTGGAGGTTTTGTAAATTGTAGGGTTAGGAATTTTGGGGATTTATGGAGAAAGGTGTTGGGAATTTGAAAAAGAGTTTGAAATTGAGTGTAGATAGTAAAATGTGGCTTGGTTTATGTAGGCGATAATGTTTGAGACGTCGGAGCGAGGTTGAGCCAAGACCGATTGCGAGGATTTTAAAGTAAGTACGTTTGACACATACTTTTAAGAGATTACGGATGTGTTATGGTAACGAATGGATCATAGGATGGCCTATAATGACTTGTTGGATTGTTAGACATAAAAGAATAAAGTGTGTAAGTGTCTTGCCACTTGTGTTACTGTGTTGTATGAATGAATGGTTGAGTTGTGTAAATATTGTGTTGATTTTGGTTCGAAAATGGAAGAATGTGTACGGCTTACTTGAGATGTATGTTAGGAGATTGGATGTAATTGAATGGTTTGTGTGATATGTATGGGTTGCTTAGTTAGGTGATGGATTTGGATATTTAATTTTGATGGTGTGATTGGATGGTGAGAAAAGATTGTGAGTGCTTGAACATTATGGTTTGGATATGTGTTAATGGACCTTGACCAAATGGGAATAATGAATTTAGAATATTATGTTGCTTGATTTTGTGTTGTTGATGTATGTCTAAATGAAT
>CANYCX012439184.1:0-24903 GCA_948193385.1 Breynia disticha f. nivosa | reverse complement strand
ATTAACCTACGTTAATTTAATTAACGTATGCCAAGTCCCCTGAATAACATACGTTATTCATTCTGCACAGGTCATTTTCTGGGTTTCATTAACGTATCCCAACATTGGAAAATAAACATACGTTAACGGGCCCTTGTACATGTCATTAAAAAGCCGAGACACATTCCAACTGTCCCATAACTCACTTCCATCTACCAAAACACTCTCCAAACATCCTCTCAATCATTTCTTACCATTCCAAACACAAAACCTACCATAGAACAAAACATTTCCACTGGATTAAACACATTTTCAGCCTCAAATCAAGCCTTCCTCTGTCTAGCTTTCAAAGAAACGGGAATCAAGGTAAAATGTTAATCCCGAGCTGAAATGTGTTTTAAATTAGGTACATTGTGTAGGGTTTTGTTAGGTTTTCAATATAGAACATGATTCTATAAGCCATTGACCCTAAAACATCCGTTTTTGTGAGATTTAAGGGATTAGGCTTTTGGGAGTTTTTGGGGTTTTGGATAGAAATTAGGATAGGAGGTTGGAAATAACCTACATTGCGTGCTAAAAGTTTGGAAATGTGATTGTATTTGTGTAGGGAACGATATTCGAAACCCGACTCGAGAATCGGCGACGAATTGGACCTCGGAGCCCGAGGTAAGTGCTTTTATGCCACTTACTTATTATGTTTGAATCGTAAATGGTTAATTCTTGTACGAATAATGTTCATAATGAAAATGGAAGTGAGTAGAGGCTTGACAAGTATATAATTGCTTGTTATGTGAATAAGATGCTTACTAATGGAAATGGTGTCGCTTGTAATGGTTGCTTAGTGATGATTGTGAGTTGTGGTACAGATATGTTGTTGCAAAATGGGTTCTTATGAACCAAATATGTGGATATTGATGGTTGTTTGGAAAATGTTATGTGTATAGAATGTTAATGTAAAATGTGGAAAATGGATATATGAACTAAGGTTTGATTTTGCATTGTGATTCATGCTTGATGCTCATTGTGGATTTGTGTGGCTAAGGCCTCGAGAATGATTTTTGTCATTCATTACATGTTGTATGGCATCTTATGAGCATTTTGGCGTGACATATTAATTGAGGGGTAAGTTGACCATATGTGCACGGAAGATGAGTAGAGTCTATCTTCTTATAAAATAAGGGACAGATGTCCAATTTGTGCAAAGAGATTGAGTGAAGTCTCTCTCTTAAATTGAGGGGTAAGTTGCCCAAAGTTGCGGGGATCGAGTGGAGTCTTTTCCTTGTGAAGTGAAGGCTCTGAGGCAATGCATTGTGTGATTGCACTAGCATTTGCATAATGCATCCATTCATGTGTTTATGGTAGATATTGTTGAGATTCTAGAATGTTAATGGCATGGTTGGTTATTTATGCATATGTGTTATGGAATTTAAATGATGTGAATTGTAAGTATGAAACGGAATGGTTTAAATGTGATAAAAATGATATGATATATGTGAAATGTTGAGTATGAGAAGGAATGAGGAATTGGTAATGTGTTATGCCTAACAATGTTGTATGAATGATGTTGGTATATGGTATGGATGGGTATGATTGTGATTGATTCATGATGTAAAGTGTTAAGTTTATGTTTAAATGACTAAATATAATGATTTGGATGTGTATTGGACTTGTATGGATGTCTTATGGATTGGTTAGTATGCTTAGGTGAATGGTTGAGAGTAAGTATAAAAAACCTTAGGCAGAATTCAGAAAGAATACCCTGAGTGAATTAACGTATGTTTATTTCGAGAATAAACATACGTTAATCTAGTTTGGCATACGTTAATTTGGTTCTTGGCATACGTTATTCATCCTGGTCACACCCCATAATAAAGTATGTTAAGGGGCCAAATGTGACATACGTTAATTTGAATCTGGAACCATAAACTTGACCAAATAACATCCTAATGTATATCTAAAGTACCCAAATGATCTAGGATGTTTTCCTTAGTGGATAACTACTTAAAGTGAGTAAATAAACTTGTAATGAACATGATAAATTACTTATTCGTGATATGGCTTTGGGGTGCCATGAGGGAGGATAAGCCGGATGGCCGAGGACTCCCCTGCACCCCAGCATGTAGCGACACTGAGGGACAACCTCACTGTGTATCTAAAAATACTCACCTGTGTTTTGCTGGATTTGTTGCAGATCGACAGTAGCGGTGCTAGGACTCACCTTTGGACGGAGCTCGAGCGTGTGATACGTGGAGGATAGGTCGGCTCCTAGCAGATTTTGGACATTACACACTTTTGCATTTTGTATAGCCTTACACATGTTAGTATAGGCTTTTGGCATGTGCATTATTTTAAACCGAAACCAACAGCTTCCGCATATTTACATTATTCTTGTATCGGACCTGGTTTAAACTAAATGCATGTATGCCACTATTGATTTCATTACATATATATATGTTCACTTTATTTGAATTGTCCACTATTTTTTTTAAAGAAAATAAATGGGTGCAAAAATCTTATTTATTCAAAAAATGGATTTAAGCAAAATGGGGTTGACATTTAGTGGTATCAGAGCGAAGATTAGATTCCCTACGAACTATACCAGAAAACTTGTTTTGATTGCATAATTTTCATGAAATTAAAAGATTTCAAATGGTGATTTTGATAGGATGGAGCCTATAGAGGATGTATCACACGACGCTATAGGGACCAGTTCTTGGACACAGAGTACCACCCGCACCTGGGGGAGCACCTTTTGAACCCGGTGTTATTCCTTTTGATCCCGCACACACCCAGTTTTATCACGCTATGATGCTACAGCTGCTAGGCCTGCAGACCAGCAGGGCGGCCAGCAGGGTGGCTAACTGAGGGCGCAACAGGGAGGACATCAGATAAAAGGCCTCGAGATTGGCAGAAACATTTTCAAGGTGCGCAAGCAAGGCGCTAAATCATTTGAGGGGACCACTGACCCCGCAGAGGCTGAGGACTGGCTTCGTCAGATGGAGCGAATACTTACCAGGTGTAGGTGTAGGCCTGAGCAAAAACTGAGGTATACTACCTCGTTATTGGAGAAGGATGTATGGTACTAGTGGGAGGCAGTCCCCGGGAGCCAAAATGACCCGCCTACACTCACTTGGGCAGACTTCCAGAGAGAGTTTGCCTAGAGTTCTTGGAGTTGAAGCAGAGGGATCTGACTGTTGCTGAGTATGAGGCTCAGTTTACTAGGTTGTCCAGGTATGTCCCAGAGGACGTAGCCACTGATGTCCAGAGGAGGGACAAGTTCGAGAGGGGATTGCAGTTTAACATCTGCGCCCGGATTGCGATGAAGGCCCCCGCTTACCAGCTATTACTGGAGACGACTTTGAGGGTTGAGGATCTTATGATTGAGGAGGACAGGGTAGAGGGGAAACGACAGAAGAAGTCTGGTAGCTCTAGCACTACTGGAGGGCACTAGAGGAGAGATTCTAGGTCTTCCAAGAGTACCAGTGGAGGTGGTAGACGATATAGAGGGGGGATCTGGGCGTAGAGGTAACCACACCTTTAGACCTTCTGCTCCTAGACCACAGAGTACTGGAGGTTATGCTGGGGGAGACACCCTCTAGCTATGTTATTACTGTCATCAGCCGGGTCACATAGCTAGGCATTGTTTGCAGAAGATCCGGGATCAGGAGAGAGCGACACCGGGGTATAGTAGTGTCGTAGATAACAGGGGAGCTTCGAATACCAGTGCAGGCAGAGGTAGAGGGGGTAGGACTGCGAGTACCACAGCGAGAGGCATGAGAGCTTCTCAGACTGCAGTTGTGTCTCACACACGTGTCTATGCTATGACACGTGATGAGGCGACAGCCAACCCAGATGTGATCACCGGTACGATTTCCATATTCGCACTTGATACTTTGGCATTGATATGCCCTGGGTCGACTTGTTCATTTGTTAGAGAGTCAGTTGTAGAGAAGCTAGGGAGTGGTATAGAGCCTTTAGGTTACATTGTAGTTGTTTATATGCCAGCTGGGGGCATTGTTATGGTTGATAGAGTGTTGAGAAACTGCGAGCTGAGGATCGGTGAGCTGACTTCTGTAGAGAATCTTATTGTATTGAGGATGGCCTACTTCGGTGTGATTTTGGGGATGGACTGGTTGTCTAAAAACAAAGTCGTAGTGGATTGCTACGCGAAGGAAGCAGTGGTAGAGGTAGATGGTGAGAGGAGACTTCTGCTTGTCGGGGAGTAGAAGGTTATAACTTCCTATTTGGTTTTTGCAGCGATGGCTACAAGGTTGATGAGAGACGGATGATAGGCCTATCTGTCCTGTGTGGCTGATTTAGGGCAGAACAAGCTGAGTGTTAGTGATGTGCGGATAGTGAGGGAGTATCTAGATGTATTCCCAGATGAGTTGCCAGGTTTACCGCCACAACGAGAGGTAGACTTCGAGATCGAGACGGTGCTGGGAGCAGCACCGGTCTCGATAGCTCCATATCGGATGGCAGCAGTGGAGCTGCAAGAATTAAAGAAGCAGTTAGAAGAGCTTCTGGAGAAGGGCTTTATACGACCGAGTGTGTCACCCTAGGGCGCACCGGTGTTATTTGTTAAAGAGAAAGACGGTAGCATACAGTTGTGTATAGACTACCAGTAGCTAAATAAATTGACGGTGAAGAACAAGTATCCACTGCCGAGGATTGACGATTTGATCGATCAGTTTTGGGGAGCTATGGTTTTCTCTAAGATTGATTTCAGATCAGGGTATTGGTAGCTACGAGTCGAGGAGAGCTCCATTCCTAAGACCACATTTAGGACTCGTTACGGCCAATTTGAGTTCACTGTGATGTCGTTCGATCTGACTAACGACAGACAGCCTTTATGGCTTTGATGCACAAGATATTTCAGCCTTTCCTGGATAGCTTTGTGGTGGTGTTTATAGATGATGTGTTGGTTTATTCCAGAGATCGGTATGAGCACGAGGGACATTTGAGGTAGGTTCTGGAGATACTTAGGGAGAATTAGCTATATGCCAAGTTTGAAAAGTGTGAGTTTTGGATGCGAGAGGTGGTCTTCATAGGCCACGTTATATCGGTAGAGGGTGTTATACTAGATCCCAGTAAAATAAAGGCGATTCAGGAGTGGGAGGCACCTAGGAATGTGACAGAGGTACGCAGTTTCTTGGGATTGGCAAGTTACTACTGGAGGTTTATAGCTGATTTCTCGAAGATAGCGAGGCTGATGACTAATCTCTTAAAGAAGAACAACCCATTCATTTGGAATGAGCGGTGTGAGGAGAGCTTTTAGGAGTTAAAACGGAGATTAGTAGACACACTTGTACTTGTATTGCCGACAGATTGTGTAGGATTTGTGGTTTATACAGTGACTTATAGGGCAGAGTCCTTATTTGCATTGAGAGCACTGCAGGTACAGCTCGATATGGTTCAGGGGGAGATGTTAGCGAATATCCAGGTTCGACCCCAGATGTGAGATTTGATAGTTGAGAGACAGAAGGACGATGAGCACCTGATGAGGAGTAAGAGAAAGGTTGAGAAAGGGAAATTGACTACTCTGCACAGGTTAGATGAGGATGGTATTCTTTATTATGGAGAGCGATTATGTGTTCCTGACCTAGCTGAGATCAAAGAGATTCTGATGACCGAGGCACACTCGTCACCAATTTCAGTACGTCCAGGTAGCACTAAAATGTACCGAGACATGCGAGAGATGTATTGGTGGGTGAATATGAAGAGGCAGATCGCCGACTATGTAGCTCGATGTCTTTCTTGCCAGTAAATCAAGGCAGAACATCAAGCTCCAGCAGGAAAATTGAAGTCGTTGGAGATTCCTGAGTGGAAATGGGAAAAAGTGGCGATGGACTTCATTATGGGGTTACCGAGGACCTTTAGGAGGCATGATGCCGTGTGGGTTATAATCGACAGATTGATGAAATTGACGCACTTCTTGGCGATTCGACAAGATGACACATTGGACAAGCTGTCAAGCTTGTATGTTTCGGAGATTGTGAGGTTACACGGGGTGCCTGTGTCTATTGTTTTGGATAGGGATTCGCGGTGAACTTCTCGATTCTAGAGGAGCTTATAGGATGTGATGGGCACCAGACTGAGATTTAGCACCGCGTTCCACCCTCAGACTGACGGTCAGTATGAGCAGACTATTCAGAATATAAAGGATATGTTGAGAGCGTGTGTGTTGGAGTTCGGGTGTAGCTGGAATAATGACCTACCACTGATAGAGTTTGCCTACAATAATAGCTACCACTCGAGTATAGGGATGGTGCCTTACAAGGCGTTATATGGTCAGAGATGTTGGAGTCCAGCTTATTGGGATGTTGAGGGCTTACGTTAGATTGAGGGGCCGGAGTTGGTGCAGCAGACTTTAGAGAAAGTGAATGTGGTGAAGAGGTGTATATAGGAAGTCCAGGATCACTAGAAGAGTTACTTTGACTGGCACCACAGAGAGGTTTCTTATGAGGTAGGAGATTGAGTATTTTTTAGCGTGTCGCCTTGGGGAGGCGTGATTCAATTTGGAATGAAGGGGAAGCTGAGTCTAAGATATGTGGGATCGTACGAGATTATTGAGAAGGTTGGACCACTTGCTTATCAACTACAGTTACCAGAGGAGTTGTCCAGACTTCATAATGTGTTCCACGTCTTGATGTTGAGGAGGTACTGTTCTGACCCGAGCCACATGCTCAACCCTCCAGAATTAGAGATTTTAGATGACCTTACCTACAAGGAGGAGCCCGTAGAGATACTGGATTGTCAGATCTGAGAACTTAGGAATCGAGAGATCTCGATGGTAAGGTGAAGTGGAGCATCCACTCACCTAAGGAGGCAACTTGGGAGGTGGAGAGCGATATGCGAGAGCGGTACCCACACTTGTTTCTCAAAATTTGATATGTTGGAGGTATATTTCATTAGACTTGTTGATGTTTGAGTTAGTGTTAAGATGGTATGTTTGGGGGTTAAGTTAGAACTTGAGTGTGTTGTTGTGATTTTAGTTTAAGTGTTGAATTCCTTAAAACTTAACTTGTTTAATTTTGGGGACGAAATTTTCTAAGGGGGGAGTCGTAATGCCCTGAAAAATGTTAGTTCTATATTATATTAAGTTTGGGAGAAGTTAGAAGTGTGTTGGTATAGAATTATGCGTTGTTGGAATCAAAAGAAGTCGAAAAATGCCAACTTTGGCAGTCTACAGCAAAATAATGTATGCCATGTTGTAGATTAACCTACGCTAATTTAATTAACGTATGCCAAGTCCCCTGAATAACGTACGTTATTCATTCTGAACAGGTCATTTTCTGGGCTTCATTAACGTATGCCAACATTGGAAAATAAACATACGTTAACGGGCCCCTGTACATGTCATCAAAAGGCCGAGACACATTCAAACCATCCTATAACTCACTTCCACCTACCAAAAAACTCTCCAAACATCCTATCAATCATTTCTTACCATTCCAAACACAAAACCTACCCTAGAACAACACATTTCTGTCATATTAAACACATTTTCAGCCTCAAATCAAGCATTCCTCTCTCTAGATTTCAAAGAAACAGGAATCAACGTAAAATGCTAATCTCGAGCTGAAATGTGTTGTAAATTAGGTACATTGTGTAGGGTTTTGTTAGGTTTTCAATATAGAGCATGATTCTATAAGCCATTGACCTTAAAACATCCATTTTTGTGAGATTTAAGGGATTAGGGTTTTAGGAGTTTTTGGGGTTTTGGATAGAAATTAGGATAAGAGGTTGGAAATAACCTACATTGCGTGCGAAATGTTTGGAAATGTGATTGTATTTGTGTAGGGAACGATATTCGGAATCCGACTCGGGAATCGAGCGACAGATTGGACCTCGGAGCTCGAGGTAAAGGCTTTTATGGCACTTACTTATTATGTTTGAATTGAAAATGGTTAATTCTTGTACGAATAATGTTCATGATGAAAAATGGAAGTGAATAGAGGCTTGACAAGTATATAATTGCTTTTTATGTGAATAAGATGCTTACTAATGGAAATGGGCTTAGTGATGATTGTGAATTGTGGTACAGATATGTTATTGCGAAATGGGTTCTTAGGAAGCAAATATGTGGATATTGATGGTTGTTTGGAAAATGTTATGTGTATGGAATGTTAATGTAAAATGTGGAAAATGGATATATGAACTAAGGTTTGATTTTGCATTGTGATTCATGTTTGATGCTCATTGTGGATTTGTGTGGCTAAGGCCTCGGGAATGATTCTTGTCATTCATTACATGTTGTATGGAATCTTATGAGCATTTTCGCATGAGATATGAATTGAGGGGTAAGTTCCCATATGTGCACGGAAGATGAGTTGAGTCTCTCTTCTTATAAAATAAGGGATGGGTGTCCAATTTGTACAAAGAGATTGAGTGGAGTCTCTCTCTTAAATTAAGGGGTAACTTGCCCAAAGTCACTGGGATCGAGTGGAGTCTCTCCCTTGTGAAGTTAAGGCTCCGGAGCAATGCATTTGTGATTGCACTAGCATTTGCATAATGCATCCATTCATGTGTTTATGGTTGATGTTGTTAAGATTCTAGAATGTTAATGGCATGGTTGGTTATACATGCATATGTCAAATGAAATTTAAATAATGTGAATTGCAAGTATGAAACAGAATGGTTTAAATGTGATAAAAATGATATGATATGTGTGAAATGTTGAGTATGAGAAGGAATGAGGAATCGGTAATGTGTTATGCCTAACAATGTTGTATGAATGATGTTGGTATATGGTACGGATGGGTATGATTGTGATTAATTCATGATGTAAAGTGTTAAGTTTATGTTTAAATGACTAAATATAATGATTTGGATGTGTATTGGACTTGTATGGATGTCTTATGGATTGGTTAGTATGCTTAAGGTGAATGGTTGAGAGTATGTATGAAAAACCTTAGGCAGAATTCGAAAAGAATACCCTGAGTGAATTAACGTATGTTTATTTTGAGAATAAACATACGTTAATCTAGTTTGGCATACGTTAATTTGGTTCTTGGCATATGTTATTCATCCTAGTCATACCCCATAATAAAGTATGTTAAGGGGCCAAATGTGACATACGTTAATTTGAATCTGGAACCATAAACTTGACTGAATAACATCCTAATGTATATCTAAAGTACCAAATGATCTAGGATGTTTTCCGAATAAATACTTAAAGTGAGTGAATAAACTTGTAATGAATATGATAAATTACTTGTTCGTGATATGGCTTTAGGGCGCCATGAGGGAGGATAGGCGAGATGGCGAGCACTCCCCTGCACCCCAACATGTAACGACACTGAGGGACAGCCTTACTGAGTATCTAAAAATACTCACCTGTGTTTTACTGGCTTCTGTGCAGATCAACAGTAGCGATGCTGGGACTCACTTTTGGATGGAGCTCGAGCGTGTGATACGTGGAGGATTTGTCGGCTCCTAGTAGATTTTGGACATTACACACGTTTGCATTTTGTATAGCCTTACACATGTTAGTATAGGCTTTTGGCATGTGTATTGTTTTAAACCGAAACCAACAGCATCCGCATATTTACATTATTCTTGTATCGGGCCTGGTTTAAACTAACTGCATGTATGCCACTATTGATTTCATTACATATATATATATTCACTTTATTTGAATTTTCCACTATTTGTTTTAAAGAAAAAAATTGGTGCGAAAATCATATTTATTTGAAAATGGATTTAAGCAAAATGTGGTTCACACATACATGATATGAGTTGCATGGAAGTGAATGTATGTTGATAATTGGGATGATGTGGATATCGCTCGTGACTAAGCAACATGTGCTTTGAATGAATATGATTTTATATGAGTTATGAGGAGATGACGAGAAATGATTATGTACTGGGGTCATTGTGAATGCTTGTATAACCTATTTGAACTTATGCTTGTGGAGTTATGTTATAATTGGTGTTTTAATGATGATGATGAGGAATATGACAATGTGGTTGAAAATGATATGAATCATGTATATGTGTGTTGAATTGTTTCCATATGTGTATGGACATTTGGATATTAAGTTGCCTGTGAATGAAAGTAAGATGTTGTTTATGTTCTTGGTTGAATATATGTATGTAGACTTGATAAATGTTTATTATGAGGTGAAAATTGAGGGTTGTATGATTCTCGTGTGTGACTTATTTGCGTTTGGTTTTGTTGATTTATGATGAACAAATGATGGATGTGTATGTTGTGGTTATAAGATGTGAGATGTGGTTAAATTATAGCTTAAGTGGGTTGGTTTTCCATGTTTGAAAGTTGTATGAACTGTTTATGTGTTGGATTGAACTTAAATGTGTGTGAATGAGTTTTGGAATGAAATAATGTACGTTAGAATGGATATTAACGTATGTTATCTTGATATCTGATTGGTCCGAGAGGTTTGTGAAATAATAAATGGCCATTAACGTACGTTAATGAGCATTAGCGTATGTTACCTTCAGGGTAACCTACATTATTCTTGTCTGAAAATTTGGAAATTTGACTGATGAATAACGTACTTTATGGTTATGATAAACATACGTTAATTTTTCCAAAAAGCAAGTTTTGACTCGTAATAACGTACTAATGAATATCTAAAGTACACTAATGATCTAGGATGATTTTCCCTAGCAAATAAAACACCTAAAAGACCTTACCAACAAGTACTTAGGCGTTAGCTACCTTGGTAAGGATCATAGTGTACTTACTGGGTATTTAATTACTCATATGCATGTTCGTTTGTGTAATGTGTGCAGAGTGACAGGGATTACTAACGGAACTACATTTTCGGCAAGGCTAAGCGGTGTAATACTGTACAAGGTCGAGCTCCTAGTTTTCAGATTTTGTTTATGTTGTATGTTATGCAAATTTTAGTATAGACGTGATTAACAAACATTGCATGTAAATCGTTTTTCCCTAGCTTTCGCATTTCACTTATTATTTTGTGTATGATCAACAATGGTCCTTGTTAAATGGTTTGAAAACTATATTTCTCGTTCCTCCACTCAAATATAATTCACTGTTAAAAAAAAAGAAAATATTTTCCAAAATCATTAGTTATTTGAAAATGAGTTTTTCTGAAATTGGGGTTCACAATGTCTCTAATAAAAATTTTAAAGTACTCGCACAAGGTCGTGCATGTTGACACCTAACTGTATTAGGTATCGCCTGAAGTTCATATAATCTTCTAACAGCATCAATGATTCTATAGTCCACTCGTACTTTTAGCAAGTTTCTATTTCTCATCAATACGTGGCATTCATACATTAAAAACTGCAGGAAATCCAATCATATGATTTCCCCAACAACTGCTACTAATCCCGAATCTAGGCTCCTTGCACTATATTTCAACTCTTTTTTCGTGACACACATCATGTATTTCTTATACTATGCATGTTTTGACAATGTAAACATTTAGGCAAAATACCTACTTACATTCTTTCATCATATTTTAACATACCAATTACTTACTTCATTTAAGGTATTATTTAAGCCAAAATTAGTACTCATGTTAGGTGCCATTAAATAGCGTAGTGAACCCAAAGTAGGTACATTACTTTCCTTTGTTTGGTTCCTTTACTGTTTTGTGAATAGAAATGGTCTGTGGAATATTCTATGTAACCAGTTCTCCAGCCCATTTTCCCTTTCTAAAAAGTTCTTGGAAGTGAAACGGTTTATAGAACAATTTATCCAACCAGTTCTAGATTTTGTTTGGTCCTTCCTAAAAACTCCTGGAAGTGGAACAGTTTGCCAAATTGTTTCCACTAGTCGTTTCCCAAACCATTCTTCTCTGCTTCCAGCTGAATTAAGCATTTAACACATTATCATCCTTACAAATCCATACAACACAAAATCATAGCCAGCAATAACAGTCAATCACAAACTCCACATACACATTGTAATTAACCTTTAGGCTAACGTAACATTAACATCACATCTTCATCATTAAAACATTTAATGAAAGAGCACCACCATATTGTGATTTCAAGCTCTTGTCATTTCACTCTATATTACAACCAATAATTCATTGATGAATCCATCAATTCCCTTTACTATCTTTAAAAAGCATTAGACATGCTTCATGCCACGAATTTTAATTTATTCTCAATATAGTTTCAACGATATTCCACACATTAGTCATATTGCATGTACATCGCACAATGTATCGTTTCACAACAACCATAGATATGTATGCATTCAATCCACATTTATAATTGCACACAAGTGTATGTAATTCTTAAGCCTTTTTTACTTACCTTAAACATGTATCACATTTGCAAATCATAGCGCAATGTATAATATGAGCAAGTTTATATGCTAATTACTCTCAATACAAGCCTCAGGTCTCAACCCTTTAAAGCTCTCGCCGTGATATTTCCTCGAGCTTTTGCCTGGTAGTTTTCTCTCGAGTTTTTGGTCGGCAAACCTAGTCAATGAATGTTGTATAGATCATGCACAAGTAAATGATATGTTCACCCATTCAATTGATGTCACACACGTGCACATTTCATTACATATCATATTCATAAGGTAATATTTTCATGATAAAAGCTTATAAAATTTTTTCACCCATTAGGTCACAATAAGCACAAATCACCAACCATGCTCTTCAAATCAACCACACACATGCATTCCATACACACCACGTATTAATTCCACTTCACACCAAGCATATCATGCAAAAGATTTACACAATTGTACTTTCATGCTTTTATTTATCTCACTAACATATCCTGGTGAATGATTAGCATTTCATTCGGGTCTTTTCCATGCACATAATTAATCTCAATCAACCACAAGTTAGGCGCCTACATTTGGTGCCCCACAAGCCGCACTTTCATATCCAGTGTTTTAAGTTACAACTCATTTCATAACTCATACTTTTTATATATAACCAAGCAATCCAGTTATCAAGTTTAGCTACTTCCATCTTCTATACTCAAGTTTTTCCTCTTGATCGACTGTCACATCATTAGTTCGACCTTAGATCTTTCGAAATTAAATTTAAGTCGTATACATGAAGTATGTTAGTTCATTCGACTTACATACTTCTTCCCTCAATTATCTTTCACAATTCGACTATTAAATTTCATTCACAGAATCATACCTTACAGTAATCAAACATGAGGATTCCACGAGGTCGGAGCACGACAATTTTCTCAAACCACTCTTGGTTTCTAAAACTCAGTTCATTATTTTAAAAGTTAAAAAATGCATATGACCCTAAAACAATGCAGCTATCCCATGGTAATCTAATCCATGCTCTGATACCACTAAATGTGATGTCCAAATTTAAATCCTAATTAATTTTAATTATTTCAAAAACATGGATATATATTTTTTAAAGAATACTCAACAATGAAAACATTTTTACATGGATTTAAAGTTTCAATGCATCAAGCCCAAACACTTAATAACTTATTTAAAATCTCCTATGATGCATTCCATGTTTATTTTGAAAATGTGCTATGTCGGCCTCCTCATGGAAATCCTCCTAAACTTGCACACATCAAAATCAAACCAATCTAATATGAGTAATTTTCATTACTCAGTTAGTGTACAACAACACTTACCAAGATAGCTAATGCATAAGTACTTTATTCATTTTAGTGTTTTACGTACATTATGTGATAGGAAAATCATCCCTATTTAATCCCTGATCATTTTGCTATTTCCTTACATTTTTAGGCTATTTATTAAGTGGAATGGTTTGGGAAATAGTCTATCTAATCTGTTTCCAAAATCGCTTGGCTCTTCACAATTTCTCTGGACCTGAAATGGTTTACGGAAACCGTTTCGGAAACCATTTGCTCCTTCACAAAATCCTTTGGAAGTGTAATGGTTTTGGGAGCGGTTTAGCAAACCATTCAGAATCCGTTCTGGCCTTCACAAATTGGTTCTGGAAGTGGAACGATTAGGAGAACTGTAACATCCCATAATTTGTTTTATGGAAATAATTATGGAAAAATGCTAAAAATCATAGAAGTACGCATAGTGGGAGGAAAGTACGCGCAGTGGGCACGACCATGCGTACTTTGCCATCCACCACGCATTCTTCACTAAATTCTGAAAAAAAATATAAAGCTTGAACGTATCAATCGAAAATCAAGAACCTTCATTCAAATTGCAGAGAAACACATAAGGGGAGAGCTGAGAAAGTGAGCAGAGGCCTGGTTCTTGAGGAAGGAAGTGAATTTGTAAGAAAAAAAAACAAGTCCTTGCAAGAATCCAAGTCAAGGTAAGTGGTTGATAGTTGGTTTACAAAAGGTTATGAAGGATATGTTGAATTTGAGGATTAATTGTGTTTGAACTGAAAATTAATGCTAAAATTCTTGAAGTTATGTGTTAAAGACTTGAATGATTCTTTGTATGTGACGCCAATCATTCATCAATTATAAATACAAATTTTAGCACCCTTTTTTTTCTTTTTAAAATAGTTAAGTTATTCAAGAAAGAGAAGGCGAATAAATGGTTTTCAAACTTGTCAGTACAAATCATACATCAATTATAGTTGGAAATGCGGAAACTGTGGAAAACATTTAGAATGATATGTTTATAAAACCCGTCTATGCTAATGTATACATAGGTATATAAGCATACACAACAGCCCAAACAACTAGGAGCTTGACCTTCTTTATCACATAGCCCAGCCTCGCCGATCACATAGTCCCATCCCTGATACCTGTCACTCTGCAAACAAATCAACAGCAAACACGGGTGAGTATACAAAGTATACTCTGTAAGTGATCCCCTAGTGTTATTAAAGCTGGGATGCAGGGGAGTCCTCGGCCTCCACGACCTATCCTCCCTAATGGCTTACCATAGCCATGCCACAAACAAGTCATTTATATGTTTTAAGCCGTATGAATTCATTCTAAATTTATCTCTCGTTTTAGACAATCATTTGCACTTTATTCGGGCTAAAATGGTGCTTCTGCACAAAAATAACGTTATGTTTATACCTAAGTAACGTACGTTATGCTTAATCAATTTCCAGGGTATGAATAGCGTATGTTCTACTCAACTTAACATATGTTTAAGTATATTAACGTACGTTATTACAAGCAATAACGTACGTTAAAGATGATCAGCTCCATTCTGTCCAACATTCGAGTTATATATCATGCATACAGATTTTCCTCTTTACTTAACATATCAAACAATCTTTCCACACACTTATTCATCCATCTTATACATTCACACACCAACATTATTCACTTATTACATGATTATCATCAACATTAAGTCATTATGCCACAATTCAATCATACACACAAAGGATCATTCACACTTTAATCATCCCAACCTATTAGCCTCTTAATCAACCATCTTATACCTTTTTAGTCACACACAACATTATTGAATCAACAACTCCACTCCATCATAATCAAATACATAATCAACATGCATCTATCATTTCTTCTCTATTATCATTTTCAATCTCTCCCAAGAAATCTCTCATTCCCAACCACAAATCATACCACTATTACATATTAAACGACAACACATTACACTAATCCAAATAGATTAGACAACTCATACCATTTACATATAGCCATGCAAGCTTTATTTTGTGCATAAACACATGTCATATTCTTACATATTCATAACAATATAATCGACTCCACATAAACCATACAAAGATCTTACACATTACATCAAGCTCATAAACAGTTATTCTCATTTGATCACAACATACAAGCTCATCTCATAACTCATATAGTTCAACATATAATCATATAACATACAACCCAACAAGAGTCCATATCATACTAAACACAAGTCATGCTCTTATCATAATATCAACCCATTCACATTCATTTTTCACATAACCGATATAATGTCATGATGTAAAGAATGAATCCATATGTAATGCTAATGCATTCTCACATGAATGATGTGCTCCGAAGCCTTAAACACAGTCAGAGAGAGACTTCACTTGATCTCTACTGTCTCAAACTTAGTTAGAGAGAGACTTCACTCAATCTCTTCTAACTTGGGTACCCACCCCTTAAATCAAGAGAGAGAATCTACTCGATCTCTTTGAGCATATTGGACACCCATCCCTTGTTTCATATGAAGAAAGACTTCACTCATCTTCGTGCATATGAGCCATTTGCCCCTTTTTACAATTGAGCCATAAGCTCCTTTTCTTTCCAATGTATGAACACACAATGATCTCATGCCAACACAATAATAGTATGTATGAATGCAACTCCATGCAATTCATCTCAACTTTCTCAAAACATGTGCACATGAATGTTCCACAATTATCCATACCACAATATCAAACAACATTTCACAACAGCTAACTCACGTCATCACCATCATTCACATATGTAACTCAAAGAGAGTTCAGCACATAATCCATAAAGAACATTCATATCGGCATATGACAATGTAAACTTGATTCATCACAACACATTTCCATATACCTTTAATTCTTATACATAGGAAAAACACACATTGGTAAGCATCTCCACATATGCATAATCGTCATACTTTTATTTTAAATTTCTACTCTTTTCCATAAATAATTTTCCACATAAATCATACACATAAATCATACAAGCATTTGGATCAATAGACCAAACCGTATCTATCCACACCTCTTAACTATCCAATTTAAGCAAACTGGACAGGGGGAATGGCCAAGTGGAACGGCCAGCTTGGCAGTTCACCCTGGCCGTTTGGACTCCCTGTCCACAAATATAAAGGGAATGCCTATGGGAAACGGTCATCCTGGTCGTTCCCTTGGCCGTTCACACCTACAAGACTGTTAACATGGCATTTTAACACTTTAACACAGCCAACAATTCAAAGACCCATTTAGACCATCCTTTTTCCAAAACACACACATATCATTTCACTATAAACAAGCAAATTTTCTATCAATTTCCATTCATACACAAATTGTAAGCGATCATTCTAAACATCTCACAACCCATCCGCAATATTAATAATCTCCCAATACAAACATCCCATAATTTAGTTTGTGACCATAACCAACCATCATTTGAATTCATTCACCTTAACAATACGTGTCTCAACCAAAAGCAAACATTAGCATCTATATGCTCAAATCATTAAAACAACATCTTATCAACCTTAAGCCAATATGTTCATAAAAGCATACTTAATACATTCCATTTATAAACACTAAATTCAACCATGCTCATATTAGTCAAACCATATAAAATCCTCAGAGTGACAATCATTTGTTTCCTAAGAACAAAACCACATAAATCACACTTTCACAATTGATTCTTCTATGTCTAATAATCCCAAAAATTCATTATAGGTCAACATATAAACGACTATCGATCCATGGTTCTTAAAAACACTTCTTTAAACATATATGTTAACTTATAATCAACCAAACAAGCACATAAATCATTAACAACCCTTTAGCAAGTGTCAAGAGCACTTACTTCAAGTTCCAAGCATAATTCCTTCGCCCGACCTCTGGTTCGGGTTCTAAATATCAATACCTACACACACATTCAATCTCATTATGTTTGTTGTACACAAAATGAACCTTAATTTCCTACCCTCACTCTTATTTCCACAAGAACACCAATCTTCCCCCAAACCTTAATTCTTTAATCTTAACCAAATCCTATGTTTTTAGGTTAAAGACTTGTAAAATCATATACTACAACAAAAATTCAACATAACCTAACATAAAAATCACTCTTTATCACATACATTTCACCAAAATCGTAACTTACCTCACTAACATCCCATCCAAAACCCCTAAGCTCGTTTGGGTAATGTTTCTGGAGGAAATCCACGAGTCTCTATGTATTAGAAGCAAGGTTTGAAGTTTGAAGGGGTTTGGAAGAGTGTTTTTTGTGTTTAGGATTGAGGGAAAATGATGGAGAATGTTTAGGCTCGGAATATATGTGTTTCTCTCACTTTTTGGACAAAAACACGCGTTTTAATCTGACCACTGACGTCCACAACGGCCTTGGAAAATGGCCTCTGGCTGTTTCCATGGCCGTTCCCTTATGTTAGGCTGCCAAATGGCCTAGAACGGCCATGGGAAACGACTTCCCAAGCCATTCCTTGGCCGTTCCCAGCTACAAATTGTCCATTTTTTTCATTTTTTGATTTCCTGACATCGATATCTCTTATAAATACATACTTTCCATTTATAATGAACATTATTTCACCTAAATTTAGACATTTTCTAGCATAAATTAACATGAATTAACCATTTTTTCATCACACCTTAATCTGACTAAAAATGGACGAATTTCCGGGGCGTTACGTTGTATATGGTTTATGATATGGAAATCATGGTAAGAATAAGTTGTAGAAAGATTAGGTTTATTAGAGAAAGTGTAAGAATGGTTGACATATGGATCAATTAAGGTTTATAAATGATGTTTTGATGATTCTAAGGTTAGAATCAATGTTGTAATGGGTAATTAATGTATCATATATGGTTAATTTTGTACAAGAGGATCTATATGATGATTGAGGAGGGATTGATTCGGTGTTGACATTGCTAATTTTGCTTGTATTCGAGGTAAGTGTTCTTATGCTAACTAAATTAATTCGTTAAATAATTCATATGTAAGAAGGTAGTTTTTCTTCAGGCTTATATATTTGGCCTATAATATTGTGGTTGAGATTTCTAGGTATAGATGAATCACATGGAAATTAAAATGTGTTGGTTGATTTAGAGTTGATTTCATCTAATCTAGTAGATTGAATTTGAATATATGATATTGATTCAAAGTGAAAGATTTATGTAAGGCTTGGATTGGTTTTCTTGATTTGTTGATTAATGAAATGAATGAAAATGGTACGTTTAGGACTATATGTCCTAGCTAACATATGATTGACAATTGGTTGATTATGGATATCTTATACCTGTGTTCTATTGATATGCTCTGTGTGAGCTATGTTGTGTGCTAATATGAATTTCATTCCTATGCTGTGTGCTAATACAAATGTCATTTCTATGTTGTGTGCTGATATGATACAAATGGCATTCATACATTCACATATTACATAAGCATTTGTGTGACACGAGCCTATGTGCAATATTCATGTGTGGATTATCATGTGTGGATAAAGACTTGCTGTGTGTTATCCTGGACTTTCTGTGTGCTGTCCATATTTATGAGCTTTATGCTCAAAGCTGTGTGCTCAGGTTGTGTGCCATTCCTCTCCTGTGTACGATAGAGGATTTCCACTGTTGTGTGCTATGGTGGACAATAACCCTAAGTCATCCTATGTGGATTTGCATTATCATTTCATTTCATACATTTACATTCATATATGTATGATTAATATGATTAATCTTGTGTGGATTATTATTTCATATAAATATGATATGTGTGATCATTCCTGTGTGGGTAATTGAGCCTGTGTGGTTCGTATTTGCTGTGTGCAATCCTGTGTGGATGTTGATTTGATCTGTGTGATCTTAATGCTAATGTGTGCTATATTGAGTGATCTTTATGATCTACTTATTGTTGTGTGTTGAGTTAAATGTATAAACCTAAGTGGTTGGAATTTTGTGTGGTTTGAATGGTTGTGGTTTGTACCAGCATAATCGGGTGCCATAGGGAGAAAATAGATAGGCACGTCCTCATACGAATTTATATTTTTCCCCTGCATATCATTTTATTTAAATGAAGCTAAGAATACTCACTGAGTATGTTTAATACTCACCTCGTTTATTGTTTAAATGATGTGTAGATCGTAGGTAGTTTCTTACGGTGATCAGAGTTCAACTGCGACTTACGTCTGAGGTCTAGCTCCCGAGATGATTTTCATATTTTGTTTTGTAGTTTTGTTGTACAAATATGTATATATACACACAACTTTGAGTTTGATTGTTTTCAAACGATTTTTTCTTCCGCTAGTGTTTTATTTTAAAAACTAAACAGGTTAGGCCGAGATTTTGAACATATAGCGTGTATATATTTTTTCTCTCCTCGTTTTAAAGTTTTGAATTTTATTATCATTTTTTTAGTATTATTGCTTATCGGAAAAATGGATTTTAAAATGGAGTTCCACATTTACTGGTATCAGAGTATGGATTAAATTCTCTACAGACTGTGCCAATGATTTTCAATTTCTATGTGACTTGAAAATCTGAAATTGGTTTTGAACTTGTGATTTTTATAACAGATGGAGCCTATAGACGACGTATAGCCTAATCACACTACAGAGTCCAGCGATTCAATTGATGGATAGGGTTCAGCCCTAGTAACTCTAGAGCAGCCTACAACACAACCGGCAGTACAGACTGCTATGCTTATACCTCTGTATGATTCTGCATATGCTCCGTTTTGGGACATGATGAAGAAGATGACGAGGGATCAGAGTAGAGCTTCAGGGAGTCAGAAAAATCTAAACATTGATAAAAAATTTTCTAAAGTTAGAAAAAAATGAGCGAAGACATTTGAGGGTACTATTGATCCAACTGAGGATGATGGCTGGTTGAGGGATACGGAGAGGATTCTGACGCATATGAGATGTACGCCAGAATAAAAATTGAGGTACACTACTTCTCTTCTCGAGAAAGCAGCCTGAAATTGGTGGGAGTCTATTCCAGATAGTCAGAGAGATCCTCTGGTGTTAACTTGGGATGATTTTTTGAGGAGATTGGCTAATAAATACACTCCTTCACACTATCAGACAAAGAAGAAGATTGACTTTTTGGAGTTGAAAGAGAAGGAGTGACTGTGGTTGAGTATGAGGCAGAGTTTACTAGATTGTGTCGTATAGCGACACACTCGACCTAATGAAACCTTTCTCTAAAAGCTCCTCTAACTGTCTCTTCAATTCTTATAGCTCTATAGCTGCCATCCTATATAGTGCCACTGACATTGGTGCTGCCCTCGACACTGTCTCTATCTTAAAATCAATCTCTTGATGAGGTGGTTATCAAGATAACTCTTCATGAAACACCTCGGGATAATCCCTCACAACCTTCACATCCTTCACCTCTAACTTTATCATATTTAAGTTGGTTACACAAACCAAGAAGGCTCACACCCTTCCCTTATCAGTTATGCAGCCATCGCCGTGGAAACCAAGTAGAAAGGAATGACTTTCCACTCACCCACTAATAGCACCTTCTCCTTTTCGCCAGCTCCCCCATAGTCTTTGTAACTCTGACTAGTAACTGTTGGCATCACCGTTTTCAGCTCTGTAACTTATTTTGTCATAATCAATAATGGAGATTGTCCCATGTAATAATTATCCTACATAAAATCTGGTACTACAATTTTGACTGCATTAACACTAAAACACATATTTTCATTAATCTCAGTAGTCTCTCTTTTCACACTAGAATTATATAGAATTTTTTCTTTGTTATCCATTCTCAATATAAGTTTACCATCACTAACATCATTAAGTGTCCCTGTGGTAGCCAAGAATGGCCTACTAAGAATTAAAAGCACTTATTCATCCTCACGTATATAAGTTATGACAAAATTAATTCTATAAATAAAATCACCAACCTTAACTGTTTTGTCTTTGACAATACCAAGTGGGTGTATAACTGACCTGTCCGCTAGTTGTAGTACCAGTTTTTACTACTCAAACTCTCCTCAGTTCAAGCGCTTAAACAATTGATATCACATTAAATTTACTCTGGCACTTAAATCTTAGCTTTCTCAATAGTTAAATTACCAATAATACAGGAAATATAAAAAATATCTCGATCTTTCAATTTTCTGGTAATTTACTGTAAACAATGTGAGAGTTGTTTTCTTTTAAATTCTCCTCGTTGAGCTTTTCCAACTTTCTCTTACTTGGAAATTCTGCCTTAGTAATCTTTGCATTGTCAGGTTTCTATGCCATAGATTTTACAGTAGGTGATTTAACAGATAATTTACATTGTGATTTCTCAATATCATTCCACTGTCTAAGCTCAATTGGGTAGGGAATGTGAGAGTTATACTTCCTAAGCAACACTGATTTCTTGGGAGTTTCTTGACATGGTTCCTATGCTCTAGCTTCTTACTCATTACTTATAACCCCTATCACAATTACTATATTGACCTGTCTATGTGGGCTTACTTCAGTGTTATTCGGTAAGGAATCTTATGCTTGTTCCGACATTAATTTTTCCAACTATCTAACTTGATTCTCCAAATTACGTATAGTAGCTGACTAATTCTTATCATCATGCTCTAATTGAGAAAATCTTGTTTTTGAGGCTTGCACAAATTTTGTTAGTAATTCTTCCATTTTTGACATTTTATCTCTCGAATGTTGCTATTAAAATCTGGGTGACTGAGTGGGATGATTTTGGCTCTAACCACCCCAAGAAAAATTAGAATGATTACCTCATCTTTGAGTATAAGTGTTACTATATGGGTTATTCTGCATTCTCAAATTGTTGTTCCCATATAGTTAGTATTCTCCACACACTCTTGATTAGTGTGGCCTCTTCCACATATCTCACATTGCAAAACCTGATTCACTTTCTAAATTACTAACAGTTCGTCAATACTTTTACTCAATCGCTCTACTTGGACATCTAAGGTTGTCATTAAATCCACCTCATACAACCCTGCGGATTTAGACGAATTCACTCTAGACAAATTCTATTGGTATTTATTCATTGCCATCTCTTCAATTAATTCTTGTGTGGCTTTTCGTGTTTTGTTACTAAGTGTTCCTCCTATCGCTGCATCAATCGTCTGTCTAGTACTCACATTCAGTTTGTTATTACTATAACTGTTAGTGTAAGCCCTATCCAAATACGTTGTTTATAACTTTTATTATTTAGTAATAAAATTATGAGTCATTATTTTATCACTTCATGTATTATCTGTGGTATGTGTTTGATAAAATATCCAAGAATGTTAATTAAGTGCTTGAGGTGTCAAGGTTGAGGACCTTGATAGTGGAACCTGGAAGTTATGAGATTAACACTCTAAATATCCCTAATTCTTTGTTTACATGGAAATGGAAATGAATTAAGACTAGTATGTACTTTGTAGGTGATCATGTTCTATAGTCACAGATATTTAGGATATCTAACAAAGTGCATAGATACAATGTAGGATATTGTATTTGGAGAGCGGTCACTATTTTTAATGTCAAATATCTATCCTTAGTCTGAAAATCATTATGTCTTTTATTATAATTTTTAGTATGCTTTGACATATGCCTAACGTGACCATAAAGGTTGACAAGTATGGGTATGATTGGGTATGCTAAGAATTACAAATAAGAGCATGAGTGAAGTGAAGGGATTGACCCTCTGATGAAAATGAAAAAAGATATCACTGGCCGCTTGGTAGGCAAAATTTGGAAGAGTATGGCCGCACTCGAATAAAATGATTAGGTCATTTATTTGAACTTATCAATTTTATCATAGAGATCAAGAAAGCGATTTAGTGCTAAGTAAGGGTGTTTAGGATATGCCTTATGCTAATTATGACATCAAAGGTCAATGGATAAATTTGAATTGTAGTGTGTTGTTGATATCGCTCGTCAGCTATTTAATTTAGGATGATCATAGTGTCTTACTAGAAACCCCTTAAGCTTTATGAATTATTAAATTCATTACCTTTATTAAATAGTCCTACAGATCACACATGGATGACGGAAAACCAAAAAGGGTATTTTTGGATTTTTACCTTAAGTCAAAATCTGGCTATTGGGCCGGATTAGACATTTGGGCCAATTTTGGTCATTGGGCCCATTATGGATGAGAAATATTGTTTATCATTTCTTACATGATTTTAAGACAAAGATTATTTATAAAATATGGTGTCTTAAATTAAAATATGCAAGAAAATAAAAAGGAGAAAATTTAGGAAGCTTGTCTTCAATTAAGACAAGGACAATGTGAGATAAATTAAAAGAAATTCTCTTTTAATTTATCACATTAAAGCACAAAAAAGGAGGTTATTTTGAATTAATTTGATTAAGAAGCTTGATTAATCAAAACTCTTGTTTATAAAAAGGAACCAAAAACCCTATTCTTTACTCATGAGTGTCGCCCCCTCTAAACACCTCCCAAGCCATGAGTGTAACATCTCAGAATTTATTTTATTGAAAATAATTAGTTAAATTTTGAAAATAAATGTTTAAATTAAGCTATATGAAGGTTTATTAAAGATTGATATAAGGTTGACAGGAAATAACAAATGAAAAATGAGGAAATGTTGGAAATCAGAGAAGTACATGCAGTGGCAGCAAAGTACGCGCAGTCTGCATGACCACGCGTACTTTCCCATCCACCACGAGTTCTATACTGTTTTCTGGAAAAAAATATAAATCTCGCTCGATTCAACCGACATTCAAGAAAACTAATACCTAAATTTCAGAGAAAACTTCAGAGGAGCTGAGAAAGTTGTAGAAGTTTGTTATTGAGTGAGAAAGATCAAATTAACAAGGAGAAAGATTAATTTTGGCAAGAATTCAAGTCATTAAGGTAAGGTTGATAGTTGGTTTACAAACGGATTATGAAGAATGTAGAATTGGAGGATTAATTGTATTTGAACTGAAATTGTTGCTGGAAAAATATATTATTGATCGAATGAAACTTGAATATGATTATGGAAATGATTTAGGAGATGTGAATTAGTGAATGGATGGAATGGAGGAAGATTAGGTTAATAAGGAAAGTTGACATATGGGTGATTTAAAGCTTACAAATGATGTTTTGACGATTCTAATGTTAGAATCAATGTATGAATGGCTAGTTAATGTATTGTATATGGCTATTTTCATATAGGAGGATCTGTACGACTGTTGGCTGGACTTTGATTCGGGGTTTAGCTTGTTAATTTTGCTTTTATTCGAGGTAAGTGTTCTTACGCTTACTAAATTGGTTCGTAAAATGAATTCTTATGTAAAATGGTAGCTTTTCTTAAAGCTTATATAGTTGTAAATATAGGAAGCCTATAATGTTGTGTTGAGATTGTTAG